>WOGR01007863.1:0-12150 GCA_015342045.1 Leptinotarsa lineolata | reverse complement strand
TGTCTATATGGAAGTAGCTGTTTAAGAAGGCCCTTTTCTTCTATTTTGTGTCTGAAAGTTACTTCTTTAAATGATCTACACATCTATGTTTAGTGGTATTTCATTTTTTCAAAAAAAATGATTTCTTCCTTACTTTCTTTGGAAGATTCCCACATTTTTTGTATCAAGATGGAGTAGTAGAAAGCCAAAAACTTTCTTTCCCAAATAATTTTTTACTGTCCAATAAATGGGTAACTGTTGGATAATAAAGCTATTATTATTATTTTTATTAATATTCATATTCTCATACTCTCATACTGGTAATAGAAACAGATGATCTTTTTTTGAGTACGCTTTTTCCATTTGGATGGGTGTTTGTACGAAAGTCATTGAAATATCCTCGCCGGGTTTTGGATGGCGTATTAAAAGGCGAGATTCTCACCTTCCATACAATTCTTTAAAAATTTTTCGAGGGTTTTCCATAGAGTACTTTTCACCAAATCATTTTTATTCCACATACCTTTCAAAAATATTCGAAAAATAAAAAACTTTTCACAAGCCAAATATATTGATTTTCTATCAGTAGCATCTAACTACATCGTACGAAATACCGACAAATATATATATATATGTTGTAAGAGCAAGTAGCTGAATCCAAAATCAAAAAATAATTCTTTCAAACACACGTCATATTCTGAGTAATTAAAAAACAAAGCTTGTGTCTACGAATTATATTCAAAGTCGAAATTTCATCTTCATATTTTCCATGCGGGACTGGATGAAATATGGAAATATTCTTCCAATTTCAACTTTGAGTATCGATTCATTTGTAAGTTATTGCAAATTAATGTTCAGTAGAAATATTGATTGATTAAGGAACAAAAAAGAAAAAATAACACTAAAACACCTTCTACCAACACTAGAGAATATAGAGCAAAATATCATCGTTTAATGATGTTCGGTTTTAACGTGGGTTTCAAGATTTTCGTAACTGTAATCCGTGAAACCGCAAAGTGTACAGCCGAACTTTGTCTCGGCCCTTTTTCCCTTACAAACTCTCCTATGGGCAACAAATATATCCCTCTGGAAGAGTACTCCACACGAGGTGCATCTCAATGTATCAACTGGTGTTTTTAGTTCGCTCAAAGCCACTTCACACTTCAATTTCTGTCTGGGCTTTTGTTTTTCTTCTTCAGGAGTCATGTCCAGAAATTTTTGCATTCTACCCGCAGGGGTCATCTTATTGAGAATTATGAATTTGGGTTTTTTTACGGTAAATGTCTTTTTCTCTTCTACAACTGGTTCAGTGTCACTATGAGAGAAGCTCAATTGTTGGCTCAGTTCTCGTTTGATTTTCTCAACAATTTTTGTCGCTTTTCCGTCCTTTGACTTTGTCACGTTCCTCAGTTTTGTACCTAAAAGTTTCATAATGTCAGTAAAATATTAACAAATATTCATAAACCCTGGACATGCTAAGTGAATAAAAATTTTTCCCACCAAATGTTCATAAAATTTCATTACATATTTTTCCTCTTTATGTGCAGCATTTCGCTTATAGTAATTTTTTATTCCAATTTTACTCTGCTTGAAAAAATAGATGTTAACGCTGAAACAAATGTATTAAAAGGAAAATAAAAATCACAATGGAAACATATCTTTTTGTCGACTAGAATAAGAGTGTCAAGATCTATGCCATATATAAAATAGGTAAAACCTCTTCTGTTATTATTTTAGCGCATTTGTCTCACATATATCCGGTAAATTTATTTGATTTATTGTTGTCAAATTTTTTCACATTTTTGGACGACACTCAATTCAGCTTGTTCAGTTTATTTGAAAATTTCGTCGCATATTTTCAAACCTTCATTTCACTTTTCATTTATTCACCAAATTGAATTAGGAAATGAACATAAAACTGTTTGATATGTGAAAACTTTCATTACTGAAATTATCACTTTGTTATAAATCATATTTCTTTAAGTGCTTCGGAGTTTCAAAATTTTTCACTCTCTGTTTGAACAACTTTTGGTTCCAAAAGAAATGAATAATCCGTTTAATATTTTGAAAGATTATGTTGATTGCTCTATTCATCCTTTTTCTCCTGTTCTTTCACTATCGCAGAATGATCATTTCAACCAGACTATTAATTGCAGTGATATGAAACCCAATGTTGGCAAGTTTTTCCATCTTTTATTATTTCAAATTTTGAATACTCTGACCTGTCACTCGAAAAAAATCAATAACATCATCCATGATAATAATTATAGTCTTTTCACAGTGAATTTTATTCAAGACCCGTTTCACTACACAGTAACTTCATCAGTTACTGGTGCAAGAAACTATTCTCATCTAACTGAATATCACTCGTGTTAACTTGTTAGAGAAAGTGTATATGATTCAAGGGTTGAATGGTAAATAGCTATGATAAAAAAATCACCATGTTTCGAAAAAAAAATCGAGTAAACTTAAAAATAATCGATTGTTTCGCTATATAAGTTGAGTTGAATAACACTTCACCTTTTCTTTTGTGAAAGAGGTTCTAGGAATCAAATTCACATAATTCTCAGTGACTGAAAGCCGTGAAAATATAGAAAATATAGAAATAAACCAAATCATTTAAAGGAACAATTTGTTCAGGTCAGTCTCAAACTCCCTACACTGTAGGTTAATGGACTGACATCTATCAGTAAACAACTACTCCCTTGGCTAATACCACGAAGTTCGTTGGATTATATCCGGATATGCGGTTGGTTAGTACCTCGTTCACCAGGTGGGGCGATGATAAACATGTTGTTTGTTGTTCGCTTCAGCTCAGTTCGAGGAATGATATACTGCAAGGAATTCGAATTTTAATTATAGAATATCATGGACTCTATGTTGATGATGGCCACTACCTTGCACTGACGAGAGGCCAAATAGCCCAAAACCGGTCTGCAAGTGTGCCCATTCAATAATTGAAAATCGATTCCGGTAGTTGTATCACCAACAGCATATGCAGGAAATACTTCAGTTAAGATTCCTGCAGTGACACCTGTCGGATATAATCCAACGCCCTTCGTGGTATTAGCCAGGGGAGTAGTTGTTATCTGATAGGTGTCAGTTCATTAACCTACAGTGTAGGGATTTTGAGACTGGCCTGAAAAAATTGTTCCTTTATATGATTTGATTTATAGCCCACTGACTATATGTGTATAGAAATAAAGAAAATTATTCTAAAAATATTTATTCATATCTTCTACCACTACCTTGAAGCTAAAATATAAAATAATGATGAAAAATAACAAATAAAATTGGGAACTATTGTAGAGAAAATTCATAAACCTACACGTAATCTGAGGAACTTTACCAACTATTTTAATGATAATGGTAAAAAAATCACATCTTTCAAATTGAGTATTCATTGTTGACATTTACAAAATGACTGTTGCGAGTGTATTATTTGTTATCACTATTTCGTTCGATACTTCCCTACACCTAATTTTGAAACTTAATAGTGATAAGTTTTAATAAAAAATATGTATACATTTTAGGATGGAAACAGGGCAGCTCTCATTCTAAATAATTCCAACATTTTTGAGAAGTAAAATCTCAAAAAATCCTAGTTTTTGAAAAGCGTTTAAAAATGCCATAACTGCTATTGCTGCAATTACAGATAATCGCAAAATTATCTTAAAAAAATGAAACTTGATTTATATCAATCAAGCAAACAGATAATTGCAAAATGTTACAAGGAAGTACGAATTTATTAACTTCTCAAATGATCTGATTTGAAAGAAATTTGAATGAATTTCCATTTTTCCACCTTTTATCTGTAGCCGCAAAATTTTACTGGAAAAAATGAAAAATTCAATATTTAAGCTGAACTTGATTGTAATATCGCCAGAATTTGCAAGAAGAAAGTAAAATGAATATACAATGATTATACCAACATTTCAATGAAATATACAATTTTAAAAAGTGACAAAATGGTGCTAGTGACCATACTGAAATTTCGTTAACAAAAATGTGGAAAATGGACTGACAGCTATCATATTTCTGTCCTGAAATGACTTAATTAACTATTTTTATCACTTTTGGGGATACCTAAACCAATTAATTCAACATTATTTCAAGCTGCCATATAATAATAAGGAAACTTAGAAAAGCAACGAAGAAAATTATCTACCAAAATAAATTCAGACGCGAATGGGGATTTTGGGGACAAATTAGAATATACAGAAAAATCACTTTTGTTTTATAATGTATGCCACTAGTGGAAAAACTGTGTCAATAAACATTTGTCCTTTTTTTATAGATTGATTTCCATATTACGTTCAACAAAAAAAGAATCTTCACTCAAATACTGAAAATAGTTTTTCGAATTCATGTTTCTTGAAGTGGCTTCTCTAAGCTTCCAGATAAAGCACACTACAAAAGTGTTTGAAGCAAAATAATTCAAAATATCTAGATCTGCGAAAGCTCCTATTCTAAGACTGATTTCAATTATAGTAACATTAGAAAAATAATAAAGTGGTTCGAAAATGTACACTTACGTTTCATGCCACTCTGAATCTTTATTTTCTAGTGAGTGGTATAAACTTTGTGATGGAAGCACATATTCTAAATATAAAAATACAATCATTCTCTTTCCTTACAACAATTCTCGAAAGTTATCACAATTTACAAATGGTATAAACATTATATCAAACCGAAAACCAAATTCAACAGTAACAATAGGAACGTCATCCAACTGACATAGGAACTAAGCTATGGAAATCGTGTACCTATATTCAGTGTGGTCCATAAGTAACGAATTAGATGAATAAATTCTCAACGTGAATCACAATTGATGTGTAAAATCCTGAAAAAGGTCCATTTTGAATCCAGAAATACCATTTTCAAGGATAATTCCATACCTCTCCATTCAGCCCCCGTGGAATGACGCCCCGTTACGAATTTATAAATAGAACGAGAGTGCGTGTGATAACTTATTACTGTTTTATAGCACGTTTACTGGTGCGGTAATTTTATTTGTTGCAAAATCTCTTGGTTACAAATTTCAATCTGTCTTACTTTGCCTAGCCCGCAAAACAACTCGTACTGTAATAGATCACCTACCGGACCTGTAATGTAAAATACTTCTGCCAGATGATGACAACCGTATTGAAATAATAAGAAATATTTGGTATTAACAGAACAGGGCAACCCCATCGAAAGCAAGAACCTATGTTAGTCAAATTTTTTGATGTACCGCTAGACGTGCCTAAATTAAATGACCACCCGATTTCACTCCATTACACAAATTTTGCACCGATTCCACTATCATCGGGAAAAAGGAGCCCCTTCCGAACATTTGAATTGAAATATTTCATGTTCTTGTTAACTAAGTCACATTAAAAATAAAACATTTTCCCATGAGAAATTCAGAAAAACGAAGAATCTCATAATGATGAAAAATCATTTAAACCTCCTTTCGAATGGTTCATCACCGTCGCTAAGCACCCTCGTTCTATTTAACAAAAAAATCAAGAAAATATTGCCACTTCAAGGGGTTTGAGAGGGGTATAACGCTAGAAAAAGGTCATTTAAACTAAACTTAACGTATTACAGGATTTTACTCATATATTGTGAATTGCGTAGAAATTGAATTTATCCGTTAGTTATTTGCGCCGCACTGTACGTTACAGACTGGATGGAAACCATATATTTCTATAAAATATCACCTAATTATGGGTGTTAAGGCTATTACACCCACTTTTAATATGTATAAAATATATTATTGTCTTTATCTCAGAGTAAAAAGGTAACACTTCAAAAATCATTTTCACAAATTGGAAACCATAAAAAATTCACTGGCAGTATCAATATTCTCGCTCAACACTATATGAACTATGGGTATTTGAAAATAATACTAACAGTAACTGTCTTTTTCATCTGGAGCAAGTGTGAAAAATATCACACAAAATCATTCCGAACTTATATTCAGAACATTGTGATCGTAGGAACATTTTAAAAACTATTGTTCGCTATCTAACCTGATTTTTTTTAATTGGCAGTGACCAGAAAGTAATGAGAGATACGGATGACTGGAATGCGTTAGGTATAAACGAGTATTTATTGATTCAACCAACATTATGCCTCACTTCCAGATTCAATCTGAAATTATTCACTCTTAAAATTATTCACCATTATACAGAAATAACGACGCAGGTTTTCGATGACAAACTTTGATAAAATATATAGTTTTGTGGAAATATAGATCAGAAGCTACATCAACTGGAATGTCAAAAAAAGTGTATTCAACAATCCTGATTATCAAGAAAAACTCAGATAAAGAATTCATTTTGTAAAGTTATTAAAGGTGCGATTCTTCATTTTCGAATATCAATCTGAAGATAATCATTTTTTTTTGAATACTTATTGAATGAAAACTCGAAAATATAACATGTGAATTTCTCTATATAGAACACTTTCCAAAAAATATGGTGTCGTAAGTGCTTCGTTACTTATAGGAAAAATAATGTCGAAAATCAACTAAAGCCTGTTATACCTTCAGAATAAGAACCTCATTGGGGATATAACAAAATATTATCATGGTTTTGTTCAGGAGATTCGATCTAATAACATAATATAAAACTGCTATTGAACATCCAATAGGAATCTGTATTTCATTGAGATAATATGTGAGCTTCAACAAAACAATACAATATATGACATTTCATTTGAAAATATGCGTCTTTCCTGTTTAGCTGAAACTTGTAAATAAAGAATGTTTCATTCTATATATCATGGTTTTTCAACCTAATCTGGATGTGTGGCACATATTGTTTAAGTAAAAAGTTCCCAAACACGACAGAACAACAATGAAAAGACTTGATTATGTGTAATAGTTCCCTAATAAAATAATGTATTAGAGACAATATTCAAAATAGAAAGAGAAAGAAAAGAAATGTTTTGGCTTTCTACTTCACCATCTTTATACAAAAAATGTGGCAATCTCCCAAATAGAAAAAGGAAGCAATTAATTAATTTTCAAATAAAATCTTCAAAAAGATGTGTACTTCATGCAAAGTCAGAAACTGGAAGAAAAAACCCCTTGTTTGCATGATCTACACATCTTCGCCGAGAGTTCATTATGAAATTAATTGACTTTTTTCTTTCTTTGTAAGATTCCTACATTTTTTCGTATAGAGACGGAAAACTAGAAAGCCAAAATCTTTCTTTCTCTCGAAATTGATCTTCCCTCAAAATATACTCCTTTCAATTTAAGAAAGATAAATCTTGAATGGGAAACTCAAATGAGTATCGGAACGTTAACCAACACCATTGTGTAATGGCAGGGTTTTGATTGAAAATAATTATAATGACAAACGAAAAGAGACGGCAAGAAATTGTGGCAGAATAGAACATTGTACGAAAAAAAAAACATTCAAAATACTGATGAGATATTTTTGATTCCAAAAAAATTTTACAGATGTATTTCTGTACTGCAAAATTACACATAATCACATTTCAATTCAATTGAAATTTCAGTCATTGATAGAAACTTGTCTTTTATATTCTTAGTTCTATTCGAAATTGATCGAAAGTGAAATCGCGATATGAGCCGTAAGTATCAAAATAAATAATTTATATTATCTACAAGTGGATTGCCAAAATATTCCACCAACCAGAGTAACACCAGTGTTTAAATTTGAAACTGGAACTAATTTCTAAATAAGATTTCTTCCTTTGTCTGCACGGTTCTTAAACTTCTACTACCACAAAAATATAATAATATTCAGATTTCTTTTATTCAAAATTAAAAAGTTGGTGTCGCTCCAAGAGATGGAAATTTATATTTTATTTTCACTATATCATCATATCTTCAAGTCAGGGGATATCATATTGCTACAATTTTTCATTTTATAATTGACACTCCAAACCAGAAGTTGAACAATTTATTTCGAATTAATAGTTCAATATCATAATATAACATTGAAATTTTTAGTTTAAGGTGTCCAAAAATAACTGACTGCTTGAAATGTCAATTATAGAACCAACTGTTACATATTTTTTCAATATGCAACATATTCATCATCATTGTAATGAACTTTTACTCAATCCAATGTGTGAACTTCATACCGAACTTTGTGAAGTATTAGTTGCTACTGCTACAATTGTCGTGGCTGAGTTCAATCTGCATACTTTCGTTGTCTTCATTAGATTCTTTTTCTTCATTTTTAATTTCTGATTTTATTTCATTTTTTATAGCAGAATAATCTATCTCCCTATGCATTCTTTCCATGTGTCTAGCCATATGCATTTTTTGCTTGGCCTTATAAACGCAATAGGGGCACTTGAATTGTGGTTCTTTTCCACATTCCCATTTCTGGTGATTACGCAGGGAGCTTTTAAGCTTGTACGTTCTTCCGCAATCTCCACAAACGAATCCTCCAGGACTTCCATCCAAGGAAGACTTGCTCCTGGGTTTCTGACTGAATGAAAGGTCCAAGCTTTTGGAAGAATTCAGAGACTGCAACATCGAATTTTTCATGTTTTCCCTCATTAGCATCATAGGTAGGACTAAATGTGATGGCCAGTTACCCCAATTACGATTAACCCTCAGATCTTCAGCTGAAAAATTACGGTAGTTAAGTAACTTCGCGACAGGGTGGAAAGGGAGTTTATTGAAAAAAACCATATGAAAAAATGAAAATGATGCTTATTTATTCAACAGCATGCAAAATATACACAAAATGTGATGTGTCAATATAAACAACTTGATGGGGAATAAGCGAAGCAGTCAATAAACCAAAAAAAAGGAATATCATAAACCAGAAGCTTAAATAAGGATAATAGTACTCTAGACATAAATATAAAAAATAACAGCTATCTATTGGATAACGTAACATTCTTTTTTATTTTACACACAAGCAACTACTGCCAGATCACAGTTATTTAAAAACTATTCACACAAACATGAGCAACATGAAATCTATCTGAAGATTTATCGAAAAAAATCCAGTGCCAAGACAATGCCAGTTTTTTGTAGCAAAATATACGGAGTTAGACGTGTCTAACATATCACACTCGGCGAATAGGTACCTATATGTTACATGAAAATCAACAATTTTTCACAGAGTTCTCATTCTAGGATCTGAAATGTTTATCATGGTGTGAAGGCTGACCGAATATGTCATGATTGTTCAAATTTCAAAAGCACGACATTCAATATCACCATCTTTTTTTCTGAATAATTTTTGTATAGACACGTTTTCAAAAGTCCTGAAATTTCTTAAATATTGTTAAAGTTTCCGTTAAATTGAACCAAGCGTTAGTTTCAATATATACATAAAAATAATTATTGAATGAATTAATATTAAGGGTTATCGGCACATAAAAATGTAGTCCGAATCAATTTTTTTCACATTATTCGATAAATTGCATGAATTTTCAAGTAAGAAAAATAAGCAAAAAAAATACCCCCAATGCATGCAATGTTTTACCTTTCTATCTCTATAATTATCAAACATTCATATACAATTTTTTCCAGAAAGTCATTTTTGATATGTCGTTGATGTCGTACCGAAAATAAATTACATTTCCAAAACACGGATGCGAAGTGGAAACTTTATGAAAATATTACTGACTTTGCCTAGTGACTTCATTTATAGTGAATCTGAATATTCATCTGGATAACTTCACGGGAACACATAGACATACTTTTGGAATATCAGAAAATATATTTTTTCCTTAAAGGTGTGTTTTTTAAATGGCAGACCCCTCCGGATGCCCCGCCCATTTGCATTTATTAAAAAAATACGGTGTTGTGTCTATAGCAGGGCCCCTACAAACCATCCAACCTAAAAACACTCATTATGTATACAAGCAATTAATGAACGTTTTTTTTTTAATTGAATACATATTTTTCATTTAGCATTGAGCACGTTTTTGGAGTAACTATTTCAATAGTTTCAGGACTCGTGGTTTAAATTCAGTGTATTTGTCTTGGTAATTGTCTCCGTTATCAAAAATTCGTAAACATTCTTCTCGATCGTTGGTTGTTAGACTAAAAGGCTCTTGAAGATTTGTGAGTATTTTTAATACAATCAATTCTGATGATTTTATAGCAGCCACCGCTTGATTTTAGTATTCTGAGACGCAAACAAAATATTTCATCCGATGACGAGGACCTTTGGAGAGATATACTGATCAGCAACTTCGTAACTAACGACTGAATAACCTTAACAAGGTTGAAATAGAGAATCATGGGACGAAAAGGAATAAGTTACCCCTTTTAACCTGTAGTAAGCACTGGCACTGGACGTAACAATAAAACTGCTTTACATGTGAGCACAAAATAAAAACTGAAAGTGTTTCAAAGTAACACCAAACATGCCACAACAGCTAAGGCAGTCAATCGGTACCTTGAAACAACTTTATCACGTTAATTCTTTCTTGGAACATAACTCTGGATTATTTTCCTCCAAAATGCCGATTTTGTCCTTATGTTGTCTCCTGACGTGCCGTATTTGATGTCCTCTCCGTTTACATTTTTGTGGACAAAAAGGGCATTGAAACATTGGTTCTTTACCGCATTCGTATGTCAAATGTCTTTGTAAGGAGTCTTTCCTTATATAGTTTCTGTTACACTGAGGGCACTGGAAATTTCCACGAATCCTGTTGGTTTTCTTTTTTGGTTTTTCAGAATCTGGCGAAAAAAGAACGGGAAATTCGGGAATCAAGTCATTCGCTTTGTCCTCCAAGAGTTCTATTTTTATGGGAAAACTGAGATCCAATTCTTTCAGCTCCATTTTCATCGGCATTTTACCTGCAAAAAAATATTTTAGTGTTTGCAATGAAAGTTTGTTTCTAACTGATCATCAACCTCTGGGATATTACCTGTAGTCACTTCTAACAGGTCAAAAAAAAGTACGATTATACAAGCAGAATTTTCGTATTCATTTAGTTGATCACTGATTTTTTCAGTTTGTGGACAATTTTCTACATCTATCTCAGCTACAACTGTCGATTTCATATCCCTGTGTTTCGTCATTGTAGTTGTATCATTACCATCAGCTTTCGCAAGCTGACATTAGTTACAACCACTTCGGACAATTATTTTCTTCAATATAATTTTTTCACACGAGATTCTCATCATCTTAACACATATGTAGTATAAAATGCCAAAATATAATATAATGATATTTTATTTCTCCAGTAAAGTATAGAAATTGGTAAACTTATTTGAAATGAACCAACAGAAACATCATTTTGGACCAAGAGCACTTGGATTTTCATATATCTTAATTTGATAGCATCTAGTTTCTAGTACCTACAAAAAATATTGAAAATTCCAAATTTCAGCTTCTTAGGGAAATCAGTTTTTGAGTTATCAAAGATGAAAAATGTGAAAAATTGAAATTATCACTTCGTTATTGTTCATTGGAAAGTAATTACCTCGAATACTATTATAACACTTGGGCTGAAACGTCCTGGACCTAAGAATGAAAACGCTTTTTTTTTGTTCAAAATTGGCTTTATTTATCAACATAATCTCCATCAAGAGCCATACAACCATTCCAGCGCCACTCTAACCTTTCAATACCACTTTTGTAGAACGATTTAAACCTTGCCTCAAAATAGGCCTCAGTTTCAGCAATAACCTCTTCATTCGAATGATTCTTTTACCGCTGAGCATTTTTTTGAAGTCTGCGAACAGGTCTGGATGTGGGAGTAATTCGAAATTCAATTCATGTAGTTTTTGCCATTGTTTTAATTTTCTTGTGACACGGTGTGTGGTATTGATGAAACAAAATTTTTTTCTTTGTCATATGCGGTCGTTTCTTTGCAATTTCGGCCTTCGAGGGCTCCGATAATGCTATATAATATTCACTGCTGATAGTATTTCCCTTCTCAAATAGTCGATGAATATAACACCACGCACATCCCAAAATACCGAGGCCATAAACTTTCCAGCCGATTGTTGTGCTTTCGGGCACTTTGGAGGAGGTTCACCAGTTGCTCACCACTCAGATGACGATCGTTTTGATTCCGGAGTGAAGCGATACATCCATGTTTCATCCATTGACACAAATCGATGCAAAAATTTTGGTTTGTTAAGTTTAAATATAGCCAAACACTGCTCAGAATCATCAAGACATTCTTGTTTTTGGTCAACAGTGAGCTCGCGGGCACCCACTTTGAACA
>WOGR01007862.1:0-12150 GCA_015342045.1 Leptinotarsa lineolata | reverse complement strand
AAAATATTTAAAATATTTTCAGTTATTATTTTAAGTTTTGATTGTATTGGTTATTTCAAGGATTTCAAATCATCTTATACAATATTAGACAATGGAAGTCCGAACTGATGAAATTAACCACGAAACATTGTCAATCACCTACAAACAAAGCTTGAGATCAGGTCGGACACGCCTGATATGTTGAATAATGTTAGAAAACAGTTTTATTTGAGATTAAGATGTTGCCAAGACGTTCGCGGTGAACATCTACTTCGTTAACATCCTTAGTTCGTTTTTGTAATCTACATTTCATTACTTTTTGCATTGCATTTTAGTTTTTGAGTGTATTTTGTTGAATTTCGGTAACCACATGATTTTAATTTATTTTATCCTAATTGCAATAAACTTTAGAGCGGTAACATTTTTGAATAGAGAATAAAGAGACCTTTCAAACCTTTACTTCCTATTTAAACAATTGGGAGTTGTACCTCTAATTCAAAGGGTATTGAAGGTAGGAATGGCATTTTTCCGTTGGAGTATATCGAATTATAATTTAAATTTGACGTGTTTCGAATTTTTTTATAATATGTACAGAAACCGAAATAATGAATTCATTCCATTTGGCTTTTACACACTGTATAGCTTTCAATCACTGTATTTATTGTTGATAAGTATAACTTTCTGTGTATTCTACTGGATCTTGTTGAGCCTGAAATCTAGGTAACTGGTTACCACTGAGAAAATACAAACGGATGATAGCCTATTCTCCATCTAGTAAGGACTAGCACAGCTTTGCCTGTGAAAAGAAATTTTATTCCAAATTGGTTTTCAATTATGAAATTTATAATTGATGGATGAAATAGCAAGTTATGCCTGGATTTATCTTGTACAGATGTTGAATTTTTCCATTTGTTAGTTTACGTTAGTATCTCTTGTACTAAGTAACCTTTCAATAGGAGCTTTCATTATTATTATTTTCAATAACAGAAAACCCACAGTTTTTGTTTTTTTATTAGGAAATTATTTAAAAAAATCAATCACAGAAGGTTTGTTGCCAAAATTTACAAAATATATACAGTACACTTGAAGCAGCATCAAGACGGCGCGGCGGTGCAGAAAAAATGACAGTTCAATTTTAGAAGGGTATTTTCATACGATCCATGGAAGTTACATATTACCATCCACCTGAAAAAATTGAAAATATCAATAGATATGCACCAGATCAAAAAGTCTTCAATATAAACCTATTCCCGGGTATTGAAAACAATTTTTATGAAAAAAAAAATAGGATTCTTTCAGTCATATTAACTACTGACTTCATTTCAGTCTAGTGTCGCTCCAGTTTTGGATAACTTGATGGGTACTGGGAATACAATTTGTAATTTGAGTACTTAGAACAGTTCTAGCTAAAATGCAGCAGATACAAAAAAATCCTGAATGAAGTCGATCCTTCATGTATTTCTCTATCAAAAACGCATCTATCACGGTTGACATAGTTGACATAATTATCTTCCAGTATCCAAACATGATGAAGAGTAGATCTATTCCAGGAGTTCCAATGAAAAATCACTCATATAACAAAATGTTACTGAATTTTGACACCGGTAATGATATTTTATACTGAGTATTTCAGTACGGAGAACTTTAAGTACCGAGTACTTGAATACATGAGAATTCAAAAAATATGGAGAATCAGAACAGAAAACTCGAGAACAAGTGAAAGCACGGTACTGTTTACTTGTATACTTTGAAAAAATTCAGAGTTTTTTTAAGTGATACTTTAGTAATTTGATTTGATCTTGTAATAGTAGCCAGTTGAGCAACAATTATTATTATATTTAAAATTATCAATATTCACTCACTGGATTTCCATCCTCCACCTCCTCCAGATGACCATCCTGATCCACCAGATGACCATCCTGATCCACCGGATTTCCAGCCGCTACCTCCTCCATATCCACTACCGCCTCCGTATCCACCGCCGCCTCCGTATCCACCACCACCTCCGAATCCGCCACCGCCTCCGTAACCGCCGCCGCCGCTTGGTACAATGATTTTAATGATTTTCACAGTACTTCCACCACCTCCGTATCCACCTCCTCCACCACCTCCATAACCACCTCCTCCGGATTTCCATCCGCCCCCTCCAGATTGCCAGCCTCCGCCTCCTCCGGACTGCCAGCCACCACCTCCGCCGCCGGACTGCCAGCCACCACCTCCGCCGCCGGATTTCCAGCCGCCACCGCCGCCATATCCACCGCCTCCGCCACCTCCGCCACCTCCGCCATACCCACCACCTCCGCTAAGGAGGTACCCAGCTAGAAATTCATTATAAAAATGTTCATTTTGAAATCGGAATGATTTTATATAATTTTGATAGTAAATTCATCCACATAGTGTCACAGTAAAACAAGTATTAGTACAAAATGTAACCCCTCCTCCAAAATTTCAACGTAATCGGGCGATTACGAATAAATTGAATGGAATTTTCATCAGGTTTGCTTTACTTTGGTAACTTAAAAATACTTTATATGCACTAGAAAAAATAACATTGATAAAAAAGGAATAAAAGATGGCGTTCAAAGTTGTGCAGCGGTTGAAATATCAAGGAGTAACAAACAGTAAATGATGAGTGGCAGGAGGCACGAAATAAGTGAGCGTATAGTTAAAAAATAGAACCTACTGGACTTACCAGATTTTCTCGCGAGGAAAGCAAGTCAGCAACAGAACAAAATTAAGAATATGCAAGTTAGCAGTTAGTGATTACATATGAAGACGTCGCTTTGTGTTATACACACATAGGAAAAAATTTAAGATTTCAAAGAGAAAGATAGTAGAAAATATAGTGAAAGACATCACTAGATTCGTGAAAGCGCAAAGAATGCAGTGGTTGGGACACAAACAAATCAAGTCAGAAATATTTTGTTGGCTGAATGTAAACCAGTATTAGGCAGGTCCAGTCAAAGACCAAGAATTTAGAATACTGTATGAATAAAAAAACTAGGAGGAAGAAACTGCAGAGAAATATATAGGACAAAATGAAGAAAAATTATAAACTGGTAAAAAACGGCCTTTTCTTCTAAAAAAATTTTTGCTGATACTTGGATATCAAAAAAGATTAGGATGATAGGGTTCATTTCACAGTAGAATGTCAAATTCGCTTGTCAGCAGCATTATCAAGAATTGCAAGAAAATCAATCAGGAAGTCAAAAAAACATTCGTGACTCAATATTAGACTATGTGGTTTGGACCCGCAACTTGTATTATCAGTGATGTTAGGCTGAATTATGAACACATTATTGGAGAAAAGAGAAAGCCGAGGTGTAAGTAACCGCTGACATCTCCCCTTATGAAAATGCTATCTATCCGACTAATAGGAAACATATGCTCATCCAAGATAAGCACAGTTGAGTTCAATGATTTGTGATTCAATTCAGGTCCACTGATGGGTTCTATAGTAGATTATAACAGCACTATCTGGTGTTGAGATATGAATTATTGGAACTTCTATGGAAGACACATAGAGTGTGTAAGAGTCAAATGGAATAAATTCATTTTTTCGGTTACTGTACATATTTTTAAAAAATTCTGAAACACGTCGAATCAAAATTATAATTTGACATACTTCAACGGAAAAATGCTACCCTCATCTCCAACTCCCGTCTTGGGTAATATATACTCAAAACTTATTGCAATATACTCAAAACTTATTTCATGTTGAGGTATTGATAATAAGAAATTGAGCAAAAACCATAGCAATGTTCTTTTCAGATATTATCCTTTAAAAAACTGTAAATAATTTCAGTGGCAACGTTAGTTCAAAACGCTCTGTCAAATTCTTTTGTATATCGAAACATTAGTTGTCAGTATTTTAATTTAAGTTTGAAGTTCTTCAGCTTCAAGTCTGACAAATGGTTAGATTAACGGTAATGCATAAAATAACAATTTTACAAATGATTGGTTACGGAGATAAAACCTGAACACAACGGGAAGTAGCTCGTCTATTTCATGAGAAATTTACTAATTTACCGCCCATATCTCGAGGAACAATGAGCAAAATAAAGAAGCAGTTTCGCGAGTTTGATCGTGTGGGGCAGATAAAAAATCAGCTGCCAATGCACTGAGTGATGAACTCAAATAAGATGTGATGCTTGAGTTCGAGGAAAACCCACATACATCTAGTAGACAGGCATCCACTACATTGAATGTTAGCCATGCATCGATAGTAAACATATTAAAAGAAAATAAAATGCATCCCTATAAAATGATATCTACTCAGGAGCTCATGGAAGACGATATTGATAGAAGAACTCATTTTTGTGAGTAAATGATGGACAAGTTTGATAACAATATCATCCAATTAGAAGACGTTATGTTTTCTGATGAGTGTACTTTTTTCTTAACGGTCATGCTAATCGGCAAAATTGCCGCTACTGGTCAACGGAAAATCTTCACTGGACGAGAGGAGAACACACGCAATACCCTCAAAAGGGTAATGTTTGTGCTGGGATCGTTGGAAACCATATCATTGGTCCCTTTTTCATTGAGGGCAACTTGAATGGCGATAATTATTTGGCACTACTTCAAAATAATTTCATTCCAAGTTTGGTTTTATATCCTGATCCAGGAAACCCTCAAGTTCCAGTAAATACGATATAGTTTCAGCAGGATGGAGCACCACCATATTACCAAGTTGATGTCCGACAATACCTCAATACAACATTTCCCAATTGGTAGATAGGGAGGCGACGATCGATTGAATGGCCAACGCGATCACCTGATCTTTCATCAATAGATTCCTTTTTATGGGGATATGTAAAGAGTAGTGTGTACAAAACTAAACCTTCAGATCTGAATGACTTAAAAGAACGAGTAACGCTTGCGATTAGGTCGGTCACGCCTGATATGTTGAATAATGTTAATGCATTACATTTTAGTTTTTGAGTGTATTTCATCGAATTTCGGTATTAATTTTATCTCGATTGTTGCAATAAACTTGAAAGCGATAACATTTTTGAATAGAGAATGCAGAGACCTTTCAAACGATATGTCACAAAGCTATACTTCCCATTTAAAAAGTTGGGGGTTGTACCTGTCCTTAGAAGGGGGTTGAAGGTAGGGGTGGCATTTTTACGTTGAAGAATGTCAAATTATATTTTGAATTTGACGTGTTTCGGGATGAACAGTAACCGAAATGATGAATTTATTCTATTTGGCTTTTACACACTGTGTAATAGGTCTCAGAAACAGCTCTGTATTTTTCAATTGAATTTTTGAAATCAAAAACCTTCTTGAGCGAGGACAAAATTATTTATACCGTTTAAACAACATGTACGTTATTTATATAGGAAATTCAGTTTTGCGTGGCTTCTTCACAAAATTACAATTACATACTTCAATATAACGACAATACACCAGATATTCACTTAAAAACTGACACTAACGTTGAAGTAGTTGTTTCTGATCATTATCCTAATGGATATAGTCTAACAGAAATCTTAAATATGTGGTAATCTGTTGTTACGTTAACCGTTAACCACCTTTACGCCTACAAGAAAATATTTACTAGCTTCAGACAACGTCATTTTGATTGGTTTGAAATTGAGATTTTTTGCCAACCTCATTCTTTGTGGGGTATCAGAATAACGTTTTTCCATTGTTGACCTTGCAGTAAAATCTTCTGATATGTTATTTTGCTGCATCATTTGTCGGAGGTAACGGACTGAGTTGTATAGTGTAATTTTTTTATATGAAGTTTTCCGATTTCAAATGATATCAGAAATTTGAAAACAAATCATTAAAATCAGAGGCGTCAAATCTAAGGAGTAAAAAACTCCGTTGATTATACTATACATACATATAACTTGGTCTTAACGGTCATGCGGTAGTGAATACGATTTTTTTGTATGTTTATTAAATGGTAGGAAGCGTCGGTGTCCTGTAACGATTCAATAGTGTATGCCGTAGTAATTGCAGTTTATTAGAAGCTGGTTCCCGCTGAAGATAAAGTTGTAATTTGTTAACCGGTAGAAGCTGACTTGTGAATGGTGCATTGATATTATATACTCCAATTTGCTCGTTACTATTAAAGAGTACTTCAATGAACGACTATGACGGGGGAGCAGAAAGGTTATAACCTAATTGATATGGGGCATGGAGCAGTCGATAAGATTTATTGTGGGTATATTGAATGGACGAACGATCTATAGTTTTTGTAGACCCCTTAGCTATTGTTATATATACTTGAATATACTATAGCATCATTTAGGGGCGAGCCCTCAGCATGAATGAAAGGGAAATATTTATTTATATATTAATCGAAGGAATAATAGTAAGTGCATTTTTTGGTTAGCGGTTTGGCAAAAATATTTGAAATAATTCTATAAGAGCATATAACAAGTTTTCTCAACAAACAACATATAGTGAGTGACAAGCAGTTCAGTTTCAGACAAACTAATTCAACAGAAGATGCAACACATCAGTAGATAAAATTCAACCTGTCTTTTGTATCTTCGTTGACTTAGAGAAAGTATTCGACACAGTATGTCACTAAAAGTTACTTGAAACTCTTCATAAACTTGGTTTTAGATAAATCTGTTACGATCTAATGACAAATTATTTGCATGGCAGAAATTATAATGTGAAAATAGAAAATATCTCAAATTCTGCTGCATCAACGAAATATGGGTGTCCACAGGGGACGATATTGGGACCAATTCTCTTTGAAATATGATTCAAACTCATAACATTCGGAGATATAGTTAATTTTTCCGACGATACAACAGTAATTTATGGAGCAGAAAATTGGACCATGCTTAATGAAAATGCAGGAAAAACAACACCTTCTCCCTGCAACTCGTACATATACCCATTTTCAGAACAATCGACATCGAAAAATCGAAAAAAAACTTAGAATAATTATATTCCTTGGTGTAATTATTGATAGTACCGTGGAGTGGAACCACCAATATGAAAATGTAAGTTGCCGAAAGGAAAACATCTTGAAGCATTGGTCTAAGTCTAGGGCATTTGGGAGAAAAATCAAAATGACCAAGGCGAAAACTGAAAAATGAGGAAATGAATGTCGAGACGACAGATGGTGTTTCTCTTTTTCGTCTACCATTATAAATCTTATCACATTGCCAATGGATTGATGTATATTCAAGCTGACGCCTTGAATGTGATATTGCAGTTTATATCATTGCCACGAGCGTACCTGAGCGAAATTTATTCTTAAGGCATCATTCAAATGCACTAGTTGTTTTTCCTTGTTACATTAAAATATCGTTACACATACAACAACTTTTTCATTACCCTAACTGATAGAATGCTTCCCTATACGGATTTTATAGAGTAATTAAAACATTAATCATTGTTGTCCTTATATAACTTACCAGAAGAATGTGGTGTTATAAATAATGTAAATAACTCTTTTCGCCTGCTTAGTCTTTCTGTATAAGTCTGAAGTCATATTTTTCCCACGTGCCATTTGAAGTGTCATGCAAATCACTTTCAAGGCAGTTTTGGAGATAGTCTGCCTATGTTGACTAATGGATCATTTTTAAAAAGTGTCCAACATAGTATAACCTCTTTATTTGATTTATATTGTATTTGAAAAACTTTTCTGCTGAGAAATGTCTAAAATTCTTGAACATTTTTCAAAGATGTAGACTAAAAACCAATTCGGTTGAAAAAATTAAAAAGTGTCATTTATGAAAATTATTATATTATTCTATTTGTGTTTATATTGAGATTCGAATAAGAAATTTGAGCAATGGAACCGAGTTTCCTATTTCGCAATCAGCCTTCCATCGTCTTTAATTGTCGGCAATTAACTATCAATCTTGTCTGTTAAACTTGCCAAATATTCGACATTGATTTAGGTGATAATCGTTCCAAAACCTTCTCATTCGGTATGTTGTTCCAATTACCCAAGAAGCGAACACTATCAGATCGAAGAAGAACGCAAGAAATTGTTGTAACTATTTCAGTGACTTCGAAATTCCATGCATTGCTTTTTTGCTTGACTCTTTTCTCTTGTAATCGGTTACACCATTTACATGTTTGCCTACATACAAGTAACAGTTTTTTATCGTACCTATCAGTATGGTATATACTTGAAACTTTTTTGGAATCAGAAATCTTAAATCAGTGATTTTAATTACGCACATCTTTGACTATCGAAATGAGTTCAGTTTCAACAGCTTTCGAGAAACTTTTCCAAAAATGTAAATAATTAAAATTATGAAAAAGATTGAAAGACTACTATTTTCCACCATTATACCTACCATACAGTGTAGTCTATCACGGGGATCTATCAAAGTAGATAGATGAAAACTGATAACTGTGTCCAAGGGTCAAATGTTATGACAATCTCAATGGTGAAAACCACATATCGATATCTATCATCGTTTTTGAGTTACAGAATGTTTTTCGAAAATGTGCATTTTCGAAAAGTTGCTGTAACTTTTTTCCTGTCAAAAATTTCTTGTTTCTATGGAAACATTTTCGAAGCAATTTTTTACGTAGAATTGAATGGTCTAAAACATTTATTTTTTCAAATGAGTCAGTATGTAAGTAAATTTATTCAATTCAGTTATAAAACACACACATAAAGAACTAATGGAAGTTGCGACTACCTAAGCAAGCTCGCATTGTAGCCAGCAAACAAAATAGTTATTCTATTTCAGAGAAGTTATTAATCATAGTAATATGTCGAAAGTTTGTTGATATGATAATTATAAAAAATGGGATATGATAGTAGGTTTTATACAAACCGAGGAAAATGCAGAAGTAATAAGCAATTTGTATCATAAGAGGTATCCAGGCATTTTCACAAGATTGTGACACAACCTAATTGATGATGGTTAATTTGAAAAGAACAGGCCAAAATTATATGAATCAAATAGGGATAAGGAGTTGGAAGAAATAGTCAATTTAGGAGCTGTTGAAAGTAATCCCAAAACGTCAATGCGAAATTTGAAAATATCAACAGGCCTACCAAGAACTAACGTTAGGAGGATTTTGAAAAAACAGAAATTCAAGCCATACAGGACTAGGAGTTCATCAACTCAGACCAGGAGATTTTGAACACCGCATGGCTTTTTGCCAGTGGTTCCTGGAAAGTTGTAACCAAGTGCGTGATTTTTATTGAATTGTATTTGAACAGACGTAGCTTATGTGAGAAGACACAGCTATCAGTTTTCATATATCTAGTTTGAAAACAGGAGTTTAGAAGTGTCCAGTTTGGCCCACTCTATACGTTTCGCCAGCCAAGTAGACACCATCATTTTTGTTTCAGTTTGCATTTCCAGGTATTATTCGTTATTTTCGAAATAAAAAAAGGAAAGTACCAATGTTTTGAACATGAACGTTTGATAATGAATTTAATAGTTTTTTTTCCATAATATTGAGAATGTATTTTGGTTAGTCTGACAATGTACAAGTCTTTTCACGAAATAAAAATGTCGGTTGTCATTTGTTGTCAAAAGTTTGACATTTGTCCAATTTCAATTACTATTTTGGGAATTGAAGATAAAACTTGAAACTCTAAATAATAATTTGAGAATGGGTTGAATGATGTTTATTTTTTTTCGTTATGTCACTGTTGATCGTATTCAAATAACAATCCTCAGAAATCGAAATTCATGTGAAATACAGAATAACGAGGTCTAATCTTTTGAAATGTCATTTCTAGCACATAGAAAGATCTCATCCAGCTCGTACATGAGATAAATTGAAGTAGTTTCAGGTTCTCCATTGATCACCAAAATGGATAATGCACAAGGCAGTTTGTAGGGATTTCAAAGGGAAATTAAGGTTTACCCTTCCCCCAACAGTACACTGTTTCACGAGAAATTCGGCAACTCTCTGTTGGAAATCGAGTACCTTCGCAGAATGATACGTTGATCAATCTCCTAGTACAATTCAAATACTAACCAAAGATTCACAGTGTCTGCTGCAAAATGGTATTTCTGTTCCTGGCTTGTGTGCATCCGGAACTACATCAATTGATACCACAAGAAGAGTATCATCGTTTACATCTAATACTCGTACATAAAAACTTAAGTGTGAAACACCGGTCTTTTTTAATAATAACGGGTCGCATTGGACCGGAAGAGCCCTACTGGCAGGTGGCTTTCCACGAGCATTAGTTAATTCTTTGATTCATCTTTTGATTGAAGAAAATCACTGACCACGCAACACTCTTCAAACTTTTATGTCTCTCTCACAGCCTCAACATGCTAAACAGCCGAAACTGTAAACATATGTTCTAGACGAGTTTACCAACATAAAACAATAAAAACATCGCTAATGGAATGTTAACCTTATTTTTTTAACAGACCTCGTACATGATTATACTCTCCGCCAAAGTCACGCAACCGCCGCCACTTTCCCCTAACGAAAGAACACTAGTTTCTTGTTCTTTTTCTCCTGAGAAGGATCGAAGAATATCAATTAAAAGATTCTCACCAAACTGTTCGTCATAATTGATTAAGCGGAGTGGAATGAGAGGCGGTGATGAAAGCGTCCAAAAACTGCATTTTAACTTCGCCTCAGGACTCCATAACGAGACTCGCACGAAAAACTACTCGATAAATAAGATTTTGTTTAGGTCATCGAAATCGACGATTAATTATTCCGGTAGATACAGGTGTATTATTCACATTTTTTATTCAGATATCTAGGATATGAGGTCTAATTTACAAATGTTTTGAAGAAATGTTGAATGGATATTGCATAATCTGAATATCTATAAAAATATTTCCAATTAACTGTGGTATGCCCGAAGAAACATGCCTGGGGTGAAGTATCACATTTTAATATTTATTGAATAACTGTGAGATGTGTATGCTCTTTCAGAGACAACTCCTATAAATTGATATGAGCAGGGGATCTGAGAGTCTATGAGATATCAACAATAATAGTACTGATTCCCTTTTAGACTTATGATATTCAGTACATGTAGTGAAAGTAAAGTGAAAATTCTCTAGAAGTGAAGAATAAAATATCATACAGTTTGCATTGCACACATAATTTGATTTATTGCATCACGAAAGAGTCAGAACAAGGCAAAAGTTATATATAGTTTCTAGCACATGAAAACATTTAAGAAACTAAATCACGATCTGTGTCATCGACAAACAATAAAAATAGGCCCAAATTTGAGTCTTGTGGTACACCTAATGTCGTTCTAATATGTGAATTAGAATGACGATCATTATAACCTATAACCTAAAGAATAGTATTCCTGGAATAACTAAATTTCTCATCCATGATGATAATTACACAATTTTCACGTTGAAACATTGAACCAAGACGTGTCTCACTACATGTTAGTACTGGTACAGTCGACCTGATGAAGCTACCGTAGAGTGAAACACGTCTCGATTAAATTTTATAAAGTGAAGATCGTATGATTATTATCATAATCTTAATAATTTTTATCAACCAACGCGTCAGTGTGTTCATAATTTTTTTTATTTTTCTAAAAAATTTCCCAACTTACCCACCAAAAGGAAAATTACCTAGAACATATCTATTTAACATAAATATATATCCAACAATTATTTATCAGATAATTATCATAACAGTTGTATCAATTGATTCTTGAGAAATACTACCGTGAATCGTCTTGTAATGAGTGATTTTTTTGCTGGCATTTTTTTGGCAACACTATTTTTGACAGATCACGCGTGAATCGTGTCTTGTGTCATTGTCAAACTTGAATCGACTTACGAATGGCCAACGCTTGCAAATTATTGAATTTTATTATCAAAATTCATGAATATTGCAGCTGTATCCGCCAGTGTTCGTGATGACCGTGAAATGTCGCCGCCGTTCGCAGCAACTGGGCCTCTGTTACTCCACTACGTGGAAAATTTTGCGAAAGGATTCGGGGGTAAAACTTTATAAGATACAGCTGGTGCAAGAATTAAAGCCACACGACCTCCCACAACGTCTAAAATTTGGTGAATGGGCGCTGGCAAAGTTGGAGGGAGAACCACATTTTTATCGAAAAATTGTGTTCAGCGACGAGGCTCATTTCTGGTTGAATGCATACGTCAACAAGCAAAATTGCCCCATCAGGAGTGAAGACCAGCCACAAGCATTGCAAGAGCTACCGATGCATCCCGAAAAAGTCACTGTTTGGTGTGGATTATGAGTCGG
>WOGR01007861.1:0-12150 GCA_015342045.1 Leptinotarsa lineolata | reverse complement strand
ACAATGAAAACGATGATATCATTCGGATAAACGCATGCAAATTCGCTACTACCGATAGGATGGGGTCTCGATGTGAATAAACAAGATATATTTGATTCCGTTAGCAATGTGTTTAGTGGTAAATTACCCTTGAAGTATCTCATAGGTTTTGCTGAAGATTACAACAAGGGGATAATGAATGTGAAGCAGGAGCTCATTTTGATTATAGCACGCTCATTCAAAAATTCATTCATTGGGGAAGTCGATGCAGATTTGGAAATCAATAAAATAGAATGGAGAATCAGGCATATTGTGCCGGAAGATAGACAGAAACTGAAACTATTGAATCGCATCAACAAAAATGGTAATAATGCTAAAGTGAAGGTGGCTTATCGTATGTGGGACCTTTATGAATTACCCACACTTCGTGATACATCCTCAGATATATGGGCCGTGAAGACAACCAACAGCCTCGAAAGACCTCGATACATCATCATCGGCTTTCAAAACACCGACCAATCCGAAAATATGTCAAAAGATGTAACGAAATTCATACATGTGAATATTAATAATATTCTACTATCTCTGAACTCTGAAGTATACCCATATGAGCGTTGGAATCTGGATTTCGACAAGAACTTAGACTCATCAGCCTACTATGCATATGAGAAATTCCAACGCAGCTACTATGATAAGGCTGTGAGTGAACCGATGATGGATATTGGTAGCTTTCGCAACAACCCACTATTCATCATCATCTGCTCCCATCAACCCGAAGCACTGTCGACATCAAAATAGAATTCGAAACACGCAAGGTGAAGTTTCCAACAAACACCAAAGTATATGCACTCATCCTCCACGATGCTGTTTTATCATATAATGCTCTTTATGGCTCTATTCAGGCTGGATTGTAATAAGATTGACATGTAATTCGCCATAAAATATTCGATATTGATGAATAATAAAACACTCAATAATTATTTTGTCTTTTATTCATCAAACAGTTATATACAGACAAATATGGATTGAAATATTATTTTATTCATAACATATACATCAGATTTCAAATATTCACACTATCATTTAATGATTCTTCAAATTGTGGGTCGAGACTCTGTGATTCCAATTATTATTTCTCTATGATTCTGCGGAAGGTAGGTGCAAATGTCGTGAAGGAAATGTTTCAAGTCTGCTTCAATTATTAGCTCACAGAACTCGTCCAAATTTATGCTTCCATACGAATATTTATGACACAATGCCACACCGAGTTCATACTTCTCACTAAGCTCCAAAAGTTTTCATACCTTTTCAGCATCATAATATACACTCAAATCATAATTTGATGAATGTAGAGCGTCAAAACTTAGATCAGCCATTTCCCAAGCCATTTTTCTTATAGCAGAATCCAAATCCACTGCTTCCGGCTACTCTTGTGCTGAATATTGCATCCACATATTTATAGGATAGAGAGCTCTGAAAAAACATGAATTGCATTCTTTAGTTTGGAAATCATATTTTCGACAAAAAAATACTCACTTGAAATTTGACTATGTCTATGAAGTGTGCAAGTTGATACACATTTTATATCAATCTACCATATTTTCACTATTTACAAAAAATGTAGTTATACTTTTAAAACTTTCAATCCAAATCATTGAATTTCATCAGTGATTAGGTTTTAGCACCAGCATAATCCTGTGAACTTTGACCCATATAAGTAAGTGTGAATTTGGCTTTGGATGAATTCACTTCACGAATGAAGTCTTCTGTGAATTGCTCTGTGACACGTTTTGGAAACCATGCTTTAAAAGGAGTATCACTTTTCTCATCCAATAAAACTACTTGAATGCATTTACCATATCGTGTGGAATACGTTGACATTTTTTCAATTTAATATTCTTTATCAATAACCAGAGCGGTTATAGGTTTCTGATCTGAAGCTTCACTTTGCTGAAATATAGCAAAATTAATTTTTTCAATATCAAATTTTGAATTATCCATATTCATAAATATAGTGAAATTACGTTTCAAAAATATAAAATATGTTCACCTTTGTGACGATGATGTTCACTTCTTGGAAGGCCAGACTTCAAGGTCACATATCGGGGGACGGACCCGAATCTCAAGGTCGACTCTTATGTTCAAGGTCATATCGTCTGACACGTAACGGAAGGTCATATGACATCATTCAAGGACGAGGTCAATTGGTGGGGGAAGGTCCTCAAGCGGCCTTAAACAACTTCCTACTACTCCTGAAGACGCCTTCGAGAAGAGTCTTGCTTTTCTGGTGATTGGGAAAAGTGTTCGTTTTGGATTTATTTTACGCCAGAGGTTTCAGTTTTACCTTTTATCGTGTCTCAACTTTCGAACTTTAGGAGAATTGTGAAATAGACTTTTGTCTTTGGTGCGGCGAAGTATTGAAATCAGTTTTGATAAACTTTCGACTTACAAAAACGTGAACAACTAGGGTTACAAATATCCAAAATTATTCATGAAATGGAAGGTAGAATGCCACAGAATATATACCATAGTACGACAGATGTTAATTTAATACAAATATTTATTAACATGATGATTATGATGTAGCAAAATTTCTGAAACCCGAAATGTGCAACCTATACTAACACCTACCCAATTTTATCAAACGTCGTTTTACTTTCTATTGTTACAAATATTATTTCCTCACTTTATTCACATAAAAACTTATTTGTTTGAATTTAACTGATTCATGCATTTGTTGGATACATTAAAAACGATTGTTCTGTAATATAGTATGCTATATTGGAAAAATAATTTTAAAAGGAAATATAAATATTAACACACAAGGGTCTTTGTATTTTAAGGAAATCGTCATCAACTTCCAGTAACGACCTTAGATCACGTAGGACTCACCCATTTGAAAGAATAATAAAATCGTAAAAATTAATTGCGTCAACGTTTCAAGAACTTTGCTATTAACTTTCCAAAAGGGTTGAATATATATTGACAGAATTCTCCTATAATGAAATAGAATTTATTTTCTGAGAGTTCAGAGGATCATAGACGAGACTAAACAAACATCGTTAATTTAAAGATGTGATGAAACTCCGCCTTATATAGTCTTCATACCAAAACGCCTTTATTTCTAAACTGAAAAATATGTAAAACTAATTAATACAATAATACAGTATCATTTACAATGGAGCACCAGTGAACAAAACAGTAGAAAAACGAATAGAAGATGATTTGGATACTTTCAATATTGAGTTATCACAAATTTTTCCTTTCTTCTTTGGAGAAATACCCCCTTGGACGCGAACAACACCGAGATTTCATTTTGAATGTGATAGATTCAAGAAAAAAATACTAGTCGAATTCAATTTCTTCAAATATTCCATGATAGTACAAACAAATATGAGAATTGTACAGTAATATACACTGACTGGCCAAACACTACAGTAGGAGTCGGATCAGCATTCTTTTGCAATAGAGAAACTCACCAATGGACATTGAATACAATATCATCGATATTCTCACCTACGCCATTCTCCAAGAATTGAGATTTATCGAAACATTGGAAGGAGGAACTTACTTTATTCTATCTGATTCTTGTAGTTCACTCAAAGCTATACAGAATAGTTACAAAATCGATCCTCTAATTCAGATCATATCAAATGTAGTCCTTATCCTGCAGAACTCTGGCAAAAGAATAATTTTTTCTGGGTTCCAGGACACAGGAATAGCCGGTAATGAACTCACAGATACTGCTGCCCGTGTTGCTACTAGACAAAATTATTTGAATAACATCCCAGTTATATCTGAAGACATAAAAACCTGTATGAAAAATAAAATAAGAGACAAATGGAATCAAAAATGGAATGATAGTAACCATAAATTGAAAATCATAAAAAACAAAGTCGATAAAATGCTACCTTTTCCATCACAAAAAAGAGAATAGATTGCACTAACTCGATTAAGAATTGGATATACTCATATTACATCTAGTTACCTTTTGTGTGGTACCAGACCCCCGATAAGCCACACCTGCGACATACAACTTACGGTAGAACATTTACTCCTAGTATGTCCGATATATAACCAAGCTAGAAATGATTGCTCCCTTCCTGACACACTGCAACAATGCCTTAGAATTGAAAAAAAATGCTTGAGAATAATATAATTTCTAAATGAAACAGGTCTAATGAAAAAAGTGTAGATCATATGTGATTCCGATCTCGGAAATGCAAGGTTAATGACTACTGTAGTCGATGCCCAAACTCAGAAAAAAATACAGTTCATTGTTTGATTTTCACTATAAAGGGTTTTACAAAAACTGCGACACGTGTTTCGCTATACAATAGCTTCCTCAAACGTCATAACTTTTTTGTAAAACCCTTTATAGTGAAAATCATACAATAAACTGTATTATTGTATTAATTAGTTTCAATATAAATATTCAACAAGTGTATCGGCCAGTTCTATTCAATTAATGAAAAATATGTATATAATTCGAAATGGCCCTTGCAGTGACATCTGTATGTCAGTGGCAGGATCACGGCATTGTCAGTGGTAAGCCGGTAATTCGTGCCGACTTATCCACCGGATTTGAAGATGGAGCTGAGGGTAAGAATTTGTGAAATAATTCAGAGCCATTTGATTGGACAGGAATTCTCTGGGAGAATTCAAATTCTACCCCCTTAAGAGAACTTTGTTGGAAAATGTGGAAAATAAATTAAGTTAGTCTTGCGCGAACCTGCGGGTGGTTTGGTCTTTTGACCGGGTTTTGACCCAGAGGTAGGTCCCTGAAGACACTTTGTCTTCAAGGGTTTCTGTGACGTGATTGTTCGCGATCTAGGTAATTTGAGGGAATCTTGCGCGAATTTTCGATTGGGTTGGTTGGATACTTATAGAGTCCTAGGAGGCTCTTGGGGTGGACCGAAGTAAGAAGAGTTTCTGGTCACTGTTTCGTGAAATGAACGCGGTATTTGGAAGTTATTCGCCTCTTATTTGGCGTGATTTGAGGGAAAAAGGGCAGTAGCGTGCGAGGTCAGTAGTGGACCGGTTGAATTTTCTGCAGAGTGTCAGGAAGTTCGTGAGTTGTCGAAATACGCGAGGTATTTCAAGACATGGTTTCGCGAGGTGGTTCGAGAGAGATAAATAATCGCGTTATGTTTGGTTAGCTGACTTGAAGAGTTTGGGACGGTTTTGGGAAAAAGTGGCTTTTGTCGGAGATCTCATGAGATTCCGTTTGCGTTCTGCTGGTGAGCGTATCTTGAAAATTCTTATCAATCTGAAGAAAGGTTGGTTGGGTAACAAGATCACTTTTTTCTTAGAAAAATCAATCGTTCTCTTGCCGACGTTTCGAATTTAAATAAATTCTTCTTTAGGGCTCTGCAACAATGCATTTTCATAAACATACCTCCCACAAAACTTATACGATAAGAATCGTTTCAATTTTATAAGAAATAATGAGTTGTTATTTAAATTACTCACTGAAAAATAGTTTCTCCGTGTTGATATTACTCTTTGTAAAACCATCAGACATATTAGATACATTTAAAAGAAAATAAAAAACATTGCAACAACTTCGGGACAAGACCAACACAAAACGACATGAAACAAACGAATGGCTTGATCTGTGATTCTGATAAGGTGGTGTCTGTTTTTTAATCACTGACAGAAAGAGAAAGAATGAAAAAAGGGGTAAATTATTTAGGTATTTTACTTATCCAATTGAAATATGCAGTATTAAGGCCATCAACATCTCTTCTAGTGTTAACACTATCGCATTTGAGGATATATATCAGTTCGCTCAAAAGTCTTCTAGGTAAATATGGTTGAATATCTATAATAGCTGAATGATCAAAATAAAAAATGTGTCCATATTTTTTTATGTTCGACGAGGACTATGGGGCTTTTTATATTTCGTTTCTGAGAGTCTCTCATGTGTTCTGAAAGTTGTGTTTTAAGATACCGTCCAGATTGACCAACATAGCATTTGTGACGGCTTCCACAGTTCAATTTGTACACGATATTAGATTGTATGTCTTGTTGTGTTTTTTTTTGTTTCGAAAAAAAATCTTTCCAACTGTATTTTCATTTGAAAAGGCCACTTTTATTTGATTAGTGCTGAGTATCATTCCAAGTTTATCAGATAAATTTTCTATAAATGGAATTTTGTGATATTAGGGTTTCACCTCTGTATTTTTAGAAGGGGAACTTCTTCCTTTCATTATTTTTCTAATGAGGCCTCTAGTGTTAGAAGCTATGGTTCAAGTCCTGTATGGATTTTATACCCTCGTAGTAGAATCGCCGATACGTCTATGGAATGAAGTAACAAAAAAAGGCATCGAGCGATAACCGGGACAAGTTGGAGAGGGATTGAGGAGAGTTTAGTTTTGTCTAGCGCTTGGACGTATTGTATTATTTTGGGTTATGGGTATTTGCTATTAAATATAATTAAAAGTGAAACGTCTCGTTCATGTTCTACTTACAAGTCAGAAGTGGGATAGTAATCTACGTGAGATAAGACTGTCATCCTAGGAGATGACAGTCTTATCTCACGTAGAGATAAGACTGTAGAGAGAAAAGTTACAATGCCGAAAGGAAAATCCAAATAAAGGAAACAAAAGAGTTCTGCCTTTTCATCCAGTGATTCTTCGTCATCATCATCCTCGCTGATAGTAAAAAAGTTGAAAAAAATTGAAAGCAACACAAAGAAAATTAAACGAAAGAATCGTAAGTAAAAATATTTATAGTAGCCTGAATGTTGATGAGTCATTGATACCGGAATTCGATCCAACATGCCAGATTATTGATTCTGTAAGTTGGGTAGGTCAAATTGAAAAGCTGAAAAGTATTTATCAGTGGGACAATATGTTGACTGTAAAATTAGCAACTAGCCGATTACGTGGAAATGCCCGTAAGGGGTATGACTCATTAAAGCAAGAATTTTCTTTGTGGGATGAGATGAAAATGTCTCTTGTCGAAACTTCTCCTAGTAATATAAAGTTCGGAAAATTGTTTATTGAAGCTGCAAATTATTCTTATGAAAAGGGGCAAAAACTAAGTGACTATTGTTTTGAAAAACTTGCTAAAATTAATAAATTGAATTTGAATATAGGTGATGGAAATATTATTGATTCGATTATAGAGGGTATAGGTAACGAGCACATTAAACTCTCTACCAGAGCTGCCAAGTTTACGTCTCTAGGGTATCTGGCCAATTACTTAGATCATGCAAATAATGCATGGTTTACTGGACATCATAAGTCATTTAACCGAGATATGCCCAGTACATCAAAAAGTCCCCGCCTTCCTTATTTTATTGACAAAAAAATGTACAGGAAATTTAGAAAAATATTAGGGGTGAATCAAGTAAACATGTTTCTGAATTCAAACGTTGTTATAACTGTAAGAGTGAACATTTAATAAGAAACTGTCCGAAACCAGTGGTAAGGTGTTACATCTGTAAAAAACTGGGGCATTCGCAGCAACAATGTTTTAGTCGTAATGAAACGAAAAAAAAGAATGTCAATTATATTCAATCTGTTAATTCAAATGTTTTTATGAAAACAGCCTACATAAATAGTTGTGCTATGAAAAATTGTTTAATCGATACAGGTAGCTCATGCACTTTGATGAGAAAATCCGTTGCTCACCAACTCACACTGGTTTTGAAAAAAATGTATAGTGGCGTAGTTTTGCGGAGCTTTATGGGTAATACAATATTGTGCGATGAATTTATTTCCATAGAATTGAGTGTAGATGAGGTGTCAGTACAAATAGATATTTATATAGTTGAGGATAGTATGTTGCAGTATGATGTCATAATTGGTTGCAATTTTTTGAACAATTCAGACATTGCTATTGTAAAAATTGGCAACTCCATAATTCTCAAAAAAAATTCTTCATCAACCTGTTCCGAAGTTCAAACAATAGCTCCAATATCTGTACTAGATGAAGGCACAATAAAAATTGGTGATTTGACTTCTTTTGAAAAGTCGCTTCGTTTTGAATTATTGAGAAACTTCATAGATAGAATAGCGTTCATTTTAGAAGATCTTGGAAAAAGTAGTATCTTACAAATGCAAATCAGATGTAAGTCTGAAGAACTCATGCTTATAATACCTGTCGTATGTCGATTCGAGAAAAGGATATACTCTGTGGGTTGTTGAAGGAACTCTTAGATAATTATATCATTAGGGAGTCCAACTCTGCATATGCGAGCCTGGTCCTGCTAGTAAAAAAGAAAACAGGTGATTATAGATTATGCATAGATTATCAACGCCTAAACTCAATTACAATTGAGGACAAGTACCCCCTGCCACTCATTGATGACCAAATAGATATGTTGGGAGGCAATAGGTATTTTACAGGGTTAGATTTGTCTTCTGGATTTTATCAAATACCAATGGCAGAAGATTCAATTGAGAAAACTGCCTTTATAACACCTTTTTCTCATTATGAATATTTTTAGAATGCCATTTGGGCTTTTCAACTCGCCATCCATCTTTCAGAAATAAATAAAAACTGTTTTGAAGAATCGTCCTAATAAAACACTGTTCGATTATATAAATGATTTGATTATACCGTCCATTAGTATACAACAAGGAATCGAAAGGTTAAGAGAAGTATCAAGTGATTTGCGTGAAGGTAACTTAAAATTAAAGTTGAACAAGTGCAGCTTTTTTCAAAGTACTTTGAATTATTTAGGATAAGAGATCAGTTGCGATGGGGTTAGACCAGTTGAGCAGAAAGTGGTGGCTGTCAAAAACATGAATTCTCCTACGAACGTAAAGAAGTTCGTCAATTTCTTGGACTTGAGGAGTATTTTAGAAAATACATTGAAGATTATGCTAAAATTGTTTCACCTCATACACGGTTACTCAGAAAAGGTACAACATTTTTATGGTCAGACGAGCAAGAAACCGCTTTCAATGACATTTAAGGTGCTTTAACGTCTAGGCCAATATTATATATCTTTGACCCTACTTTACAGACAGATGCCAGCTCTATAGGTTTTAGTGCCATGTTGCTACAACATAAAAATGGAAAGTCTGTCGTTATTGCATATTTTAGTAAACAGACGAGTCCAGGACAAAAACTCTACCATTCTTATGAACTCGAAACATTGGCCGTTGTACTTGCTTTAAAAAATTTCGTTTTATTTGATTGGCATCCAGTTCAAGGTCGTTACAGATTGCAATGCACTTCTATCTGTGTTCACGAAGAGAGACCTCATACCCAGAGTTGGGAGATGGTGGTTACAAGTTTAAGAGTTCGAGTTTGAAGTTATACATAGACCTGGAGTAAGGATGGGTCACGTTGATGCACTAAGTCGCTCCCCTGTCGAGAGTTACGTAGATGTGTTAAGTATCGATGTTACTGAAGGTGATTCGATTCTTGCTGCCCAAATGCAAGAGGATCAACTAAGGGTTATTAGAAGTATATTACAAAAGGGAGACATCAATAGAGACACTAAGCAATATTTTGATATTTATATGTTGAAGGACGACAAAGTTTATATGAAAACTGTAGATGGAAAACCTTTGTGGGTAGTCCCTAAATCTTTACGATGGCAAATCTGCAAACTTTGCCATGATGATTGAGATCATTTTGGTTTGGAAAAAACGTTGAAAAAAATCAATGAAAATTACTGGTTCGCTGGTATGCGAAGATTTGTTAAAAATATGTTGAGGCATGCCTGAACTGTCTTTATTATAAACAAGCTAGTGGTAAAGGAGAAGGCATGCTACACCCTATTGCGAAGATCCCAGTACCTTTTTATACGCTACATGTAGATCATCTCGGGCCATTTGTAAAAAGCACGAAGGGAAATAAATATCTATTTGTTCTGTTTCATCGAAGCTGTGAAAAACACCACTACAAAATTGACGATCAAAGTCCTCTTGGACATAATACATATCTTTGGAGTACCAGATAGAATTATTTCGGACCGAGGATCAGCATTCACATCAAATACTTTTGCAACATTTTGTAGTAGCTACGGTTTCAAACACATTCTTAATGCTATGGCTACTCCACGAGCGAATGGTCAGTGTGAAAAGTACAACAGAACTATTTTAAATGCCTAACATTGTACTGCTGCCGGTGCACCCGATAACAAGTGGGACACGTTTGTTAAGCAGGTAAAGAGTGCTATAATTTCAAACTTATAATAAAGCCATAGGTATGTCCCCTATAGAAGCCTTAACAGGATGTAAAAGTAAAACGGTAGCTGAAAGTAAAATTTTAGAAGAAATACAGCAGGACTTGAGGAGAAATTATTTACCGCTACTGAGAGAAAAAATTCGAAAGAGACGAAGGATCAACAGGATCAGAAAGCAAGGTATGACAGTAGAAGAGCGAAAGCTAAAGTGTATTCTATAGGAGATGTGGTGATGGTATAGGTAACAGATTCCCCGGGTACCGGTACTAGCAAAAAACTGCTACCTAAGTATAGAGGTCCGTTCAAGGTCACCAAGGTTTTATTCAATGATAGATATGAAGTTCAAGACATGAGGGAAATTTTTGAAAAGCTGAAAACGGTGACTGCTGTGGATAAAATAAAACCATGGATAAATTTGAAATGTAAGACATTTTCAGTTAAGTATTGTAATAATACATAAAACTGAGAATGTCCCGGAATTCAATAAAATTGAAATGTGACAGTATGTGTACAAGGCTCGATCACAAATAGGAATGTGACTGTCGAGATAAGTACAATACATGTACAAGGCTCGATCACAAATAAAAGTGTGATTGTCGGGATGGGTACAGTATGTGTATGAGGCTCGTTTGCAAATAGGAATGTAACTGTCGTCGAGATAAGTACAATACATGTACAAGGCTCGATCACAAATAAAAGTGTGACTGTCGGGATGGGTACAGTATGTGTACAAGGCTCGATCACAAATAGGAATATGACTGTCGAGATAAGTTCAATACATGTACAACAGGCTCGATCACGTGAGAATGAAATATTGATATGTTGGGAACAGTGTGAGTACAAAGCACAACTGTTACAGGTTAGCTGTTCATAACAAATAATGGTTACACTAATGAAGTGTGCTGACATAATTATATCATTTCATGAAATTTATAAGTTTTTATTTCTTTCTAGATGAAACTACAAATTACCCTGAGGACAGGCTATGCCGAATGTCAGAATCTTTTCACTATGGTTCAAGCCCTATATGGATTTTATACCCTCGTAGTAGAATCGCCGATACGTCAATGGAATGAAGCAACAAAAAAAGGCTGATGACTAATAGGCATCGAGAGATAACCGGGACAAGTTGGAGAGGGATAGAGGAGAGTTTAGTTTTGTCTAGCGCTTGGACGTATTTCCTTACACTAGGAATATTATTTTGCACTAGTTAATTCTCAATTAATTGGAGATTTTTGTTATGGAAATCAGAATTGGAAATGGCAATTGCTCTTGATTTCAAATTCCTTATAATGTTGATTTTGCTGTGGAAGTTATGTTATCAACATTATAAGGAATTTGAAATCAAGAGCAATTTCCATTTCCAATTCTGATTTCCATAACAAAAATCTTTAATTAATTGGGAATTACCAAGTGAAAAATAATTTTCCAAGAGCCCTCATTAGAAAATAATGAGAGAAAGAAGTTCCTCTTCCCAAAATACAGGGATGAAACCCCAATATCACAAAATTCCATTTGTAGAAAATTTATCTGATAAACTTGGGATGCTACTCAGTACTGATCAAATTAATCAAATTAAAGAGGCCTTTTCAAATGAAAATACAGTTGGAAAGAATTTTTTTATCGAAACAAAAAACAAAAACATCACAAGACATACAATCTAATAAAGTGTACAAATTGAACTGTGGAAGCTGTCACAAATGATATGTTGGTCAAACTGGTCGATATCTTAAAACACGAGTTTCAGAACACATAAGAGACTCTAAGAAACTGAATATAAAAATCTTCACAGCCCTCGTCGAACATGAAAAAGAATATAGACACATTTTTTATTTTGATCATCCAGCTTTTCTATATGTTCAACCATATTTATCTAAAAGACTCTAGACTAGAAGAGATGTTGATGGCCTTAATACTGCATATTTCAATTTGATAAGCAAAATACTTAAATAATTTAACCCTTTTTTAATTCTTTTTCTTTCTGTCAGTGATTAAAAAACAGACACCACCTTATCAGAATC
>WOGR01007860.1:0-12151 GCA_015342045.1 Leptinotarsa lineolata | reverse complement strand
TTTGTGTATGAGAGTGAGCAGATGAAGTTTACGCGTTTTTTCGATGTTGAGCCATCCGGAATACGCAAACTTGCCACTAATGTGATCAAATTTTCGAATTTCATATGCAAATCGAATACAAGAATTCTGAATTCGTTGCAAACGAGCAGAATCAGCTTAAAGTAATGCCTATCGCAATATGATATTCTGGATATCACCAGAGTCTCACATAATTTCAGCTCAAGTTTAGTGGGTAGGATATTCCGATTAGGATATATCTGTTGTAATACATTATATGAGGTTTGAAAAAGGTGACTGATATGTTTAGTAAACCTGAGGTGGGAATCGATCAATAATCCTAAGTTTTTAGAGACTTCAAGCGCAGCTCCAGCTAGTTTTTTGTTTAAGTTATCGCATATTTGCTCACGCTTTGACTTGGGACCAAAAAGCATTTTTAGTGATTTTGGTGGATTGAGTTTGAGGTTATGCGCTGCAGGTCGTTTTCGATGTTACTGAGGGCCTGAGTGATATTTTCAAGTGAAAAAGCTGTATATATTTGCGTGTCGTCAGCATAATGGTGTACAACTTTCCACACTTTGGTAAAAATCAGCTATATAGGGTGAGAATAGTAGGGGTTCAAGAATTGAACCTTGTGGAACTCCATGAGTTACTGGCCTGATAACTGACTGGGTACGTGTTGTGAGGTACTCTTTAATTAGTTTGGCAGCATCCTCAGCGAATCCATTGTGTAATAGCTTTCTGTATAGTAAATGATGATCAATTGTATCGAACGCTTTGCTATAATCTAGTAACGTAAGACATGTTAGCTGATTTTTATCACTTGATCTGAATATATCGTCAGTTATATTCAAGAGAGAAGTGGTTGTACAATGGAATGCACGGAATCCAGACTGAGCTTCCGTTATAATATTTTGTTTCATAACATAATCTGTGATTTGTTATTTTAGAATTCGTTCAAAGGCTTTGTTTAATGTTGGCAACAAACTAATGGGGCGTAGTTGAGATAAGTCAGTGGGATTACTAGTTTTAGATATGGGTATCACTAGGGCATTTTTCCATGCCATGGGAAACCGATTAGTGGTGATGACCTTATTGAAGATAAATATTATATGATCTAAAAGTTTTTTCTCAATATATTTGATCATTTTGATGGAAAAATGATCAGATCCTGTGACGTTACTTGTGATACCATTTAGGTGGCGTTGGACATGAAAAGAAGTAACGGTTGAAAAACGGAATTGAGGATTTTCTCTAAGAGTGTCATATTTATCAAGAAGAGAAAGTTGAGTTGAAGATTTATCAACATGACTAATATTGAGGAAATATGAATCAATTTTTGATGCATTTTTAAGTTCCTGAGAAATTTCAGATCGTTTATCATTTCCTAAGATTTCAAGAGATCTAAGTGTGTTCCACTTGGTTTTTGAGTTTTTGTTCTTGAGGACAAAACTTAGGTATGCTTTCTTTTCACGTCGTACTGTGGCTGTGATATAGTTTCTGATATCTTCATAGTATTTACAATCAATTGAAAGTTTTCTCCTTTTACATTTCTTCAATGCCTTTTCTGTGATTTGTATGATTTCCTTTATATTATATTTAAGCCAAGGTGCTGGTGGTTTGGTAGTTCTAAAAATGCGGACAGTAGCATGAATATCAAAGAAAGCTATTGAGTTATTGTTGAAATAAGTCAACATTTCATCCACGTTCTCCAAAGTATAGATGGTGTCCCAATGTGGTATAATATTCATGGACTATCTTCAAAAGGGAAAAACCATCAACAGCGACTATTACAGCCCGTTATTGGAGTGTTTGAAGGACGAAATCGTGGGAAAACGGCCCCATTTGAAAAAAAGGAACGTGCTGCACCATGTCACAATCAATGAAAACGATGGCAAAATTGCATGAATTGATTCCTCATCTACAGTATTCTCCAGATCTGGCACCCGGCGACTTTTCCTGTTCTCAGACCTCAAGAGAATGCTCGCTGGAAAGAAATTTAGCGCCGATGAAGAGATAATCATCGCAACTGAGGCCTATTTTGAGGCTGAAGACAAATCGTACTGTAAAAATTGCATCGAAAAATTGTATGACCGCTATAATCGTTGTATCGCGTTCGAAGGCAACTATATTGAATAATACAATTTGACAAAAAAAAATTATGTTAGGCAATAATTTTTCAGCCCAACTGTAAATGCGCACAAAATCATTTGACAATAAAGTTATTCATATTCTAGTTGTACTCAATCAATAGATATAACACAGGAAACCTGCCTTTATCTCCATGATAATATTTATCAGTAACCTGAAAAATGTGAATGTATACATTGTAGACATAGAACGGAGTGTTCAGAGAATATTTCAGATCCCTATAGCTCTTATTTGACAAAAGACATTTCAATATTTGACTACTGATTGAAGCGCAAGAAATTTATCATTAATATTCTTCATAATATACTACAGGCAATGATGTACCTAATGAAATCACTATCAGATCGGTTCAAATCATGACTCAATTCCTTTTCTAGCGAAAATTGAAAATATGTCACGTTAGCATATCCTGAGACCAATTTGTTTTTGAAAAGTATTACTAAATCCATTCATGTCAAGGGATGTTGAATTTTTCAAGCTGAGAATTCATTCTAAGAGGTCATTTTCTGTTATTGGGGACATATAAAATGTGTTAGGGTACAGAGGTACATTCTTATTTATGAAGTCCATGTCAAACACTAAGTTAGCCACAGGTGCTTTGTTTGGTAAAGGTAAAATTGAATTCGTTGGCTAATACAATTTCATCGACTAACAATGGCAAATCGAACCGATCTGATAGTGCTTTCATTAGGTACTTTATTAACTGTAGTATATAATGAAGAATATTAATGATAATGTGCTTCAATCAGTAGTCATATATTGAAATGTCGTTTGTCAAATAAGAGCTATGGAGAACTGAAATATTTTCTGAACACTGCGTTCTATGTCTACAATGTGTACGTATCATATAAAGGAAAAATTTTTTCAGGCCAGTCTCAAACTTCCTACATTGTAGGTTAAGGGACTGACACCTATCAGAAAACAACTACTCCCCTGGCTAATACCACGAAGGGCGTTGAATTATATCCGACAGGTGTCAGTGCAGGAATCTTTACTGAAGTATTTCCGGTATATTGAACGGGCACAGTTGCAGACCGGTTTCGGGATATTTGGCCTCTTGTCAGTGCAAGGTAGTGGCCATCATCAACATAAAGTCAATGATATTCTATAATCAAAATTCGAATTCTCCCCACCTGGTGAACGTTGCACTAATCAACCGCATATCCGAAATTTGCCCAGTTTCTCATATAAGGAAAGAAAACTTTTCACATATAGTCAATGGGCATACTTGAAGACTGGCTATAAATCAAATCATTTGAAGGAACAATTTGTTCAGGCCAGTCTTCAAGTATGCCCACTGACTATATGTGAAAAATTTCATTATAAATAATACGGCTCTCAGTACTGTTGTATGCTTGTCTCTGAAAACATATGAACAGGGAAATTAACATTTCATTCCTAGCTCATTTTGATCACCGGTGAACATTTCATTAGGACGTATACAGTTCCTAATACTGTTGCAAGAGGACTTAATAAAATACTCGGTAACTAATTCCCGTTGGGCCATGCAAGAGCTTTAATTATTTGAATAGAAACGTTCAGTCGCGGGCATTTTTGAGCAAATATAGTTAATTGAAAATTGTGGGATTCTGTGGGAGAGAAAACGAGCAGGAAGAGAAACGTGGGTGTATTATAGCTTGTTAAAATATCTATGAAGTAACGATTTTCTGTTTCGTTTAATAATGATGTTAACAAGTTCAGAAGTGGATTTTCAAAATAATGATAATAATACGTCTTTATGGAGTACAATGAAAAAAAAAACAAAATGAGGAAAAAGTAAACAACTTTTAGTATAAAGGTGAATAGGCGGAGTATCAGCCAAGGCTGTTTTTCAACTCAACCTGGAAATAACGATAGTTGAACAATAAGAATCGGGTCGAGTTAACAGTGATACTGTTATTGCAATATCAGAAAATGAGTGCAGCCACTGTAGAAAATTCCTTTTTGTAATGCCAAGGTCGAGAATGGACATGAGACTAGACAGTTAAGTAGGTCTTTAGTCTTTTCTTGAAGTTTTTTATTGTATAAGATCAAACTCACGGGGTAATTGATTATAATACTTAGGTGCATTATAGGAGAAACAGCGGGTGAAGATAGAAGATTTGTGTTTGGGGATGACTAAAACTGAAGTGTTCCTTGTGGTAAAATTATTTATTGTGAAGAATGTTCAAAGCCTCTTCAGTAAGTAATCAGGTTGAATAGATATCAAAACTTTATGTGTGTTGAAAAGTAGATGCGATGTTCTAAGTTTACAACTTTCAACCATCCTGACTCTTGTACGGCTGAAGATATAGGTAATATTTCCGGATACCAAACGAAAAACGGAGACAACTATTCTGAATACGCTGCAGGCGAAGAGCATCCGATTGTCTTAAAGCAGGTTCGTAAACACTGTCGCGATAAGACATTTTTGACATGATCAGTGACTCGCATAGTCTCATTTTCAAATTTGTATTAAGCAAATCACGATTAGGAAACAGCTGCCTGAGGACGTATAAGGAGTTTGGTTCTGATAGCTGATATATTTATTGAAGTGGAGTTCTGGATCAAACCACAGTCCTAAGTTTTTCATCTCGGTCACGGAGGGAAGTATTTCATTTTGATGTGGACTTAGAAAATTGAGTTGATGAGCTTTCTGTCCTTCTAAGGTTCAAACATCATTATTGCAGATTTATTAGGATTCCGCTTGAGCTTGTGGGGTGTCGAAATGTCAAAGATGGCTTGAAGATCCTCATTAATGTATAACTGAGCAGAGGTAAAATCACGAGGCGAAAAAAGAAATATAACTGCATGTCGTCGGCATAGTGATGTATATTGCGTTTTTCAACAAAATGACGAGAATCGCAGATGTATCAGCTGAAAAGCAATGGTATAAGGATAGCTCCTTGTGGCACTCCTTTAGTTACTGGTAGAGTATCAGATGCAACTCCATCCACAACTATTTGAGTACGGTTTTTCATATAGTTTCTTAAGAGTTACACTGCTTTTCAAAAAAAACCCAAAGTAGACAGGTTTGTCACACAAAATGTCGTGATCAATTGTGTCGAAAGCTTTGCTATGATCCAGAAGTACTAAACATGTAATATTCTCATCATCTAGAGCTTTAAAAAGGTCGTTGGTAATTGACAGAAGAGCCGTGGTGGTACTATGCTGTGATCTGAATCCTGATTGAACGGATGTAATGATATGATTTTCATGGACATAATGATTGATCTGATGTTTCAGTACCAATTCCACTACTTTAGAGAGACACGGGAGAATTGTAATTGGTCTCAGGTCAGAAAGGGCTATCTAGTTGTTAATTCCCAAAGTTTTGGGAATTGCCAACTAGATATGATGGAGTTAATGAGAAAAGTGAAGTGATTTATCAAAAAAGAGTCAATGAGATTTATCATTTTGAGGCATATATGGTCTGAACCCAAAGCTTTGCTCTTGATGCGTCTTAGGGAGCTTCAAACCATCTCAATGGTGACTGCAGTAAAGTGAAAACAATTTTCAGATTCTTTCAAGTTAACGAAACGATCTAATAAGGACATTTGGGGAGCAGATCTGATAGGTCGAGGTATGGAAATGAAGTGCTGGTTAATACGGTTGACGTCATTCAATTCATCAGGGATATCTGTCTTTTTATTATTCCTCAGGATATCTAGAGTCCTCAAAGTATTCCAAGTTCATTTGGAATTTTTATTTCGTAAAACGAAATCAAGATATGATTTTTTTTCACGCCCAATTGCGCTACAAGTATAATTTCTAAGTTCTTCATAACTAATCCAATTAATTATCGCTAATGATTTCTTAAATTTACTCAGAGCTCGGTTCTTGAGTGAAATCATTATTTTCATATTGTAAATTAACCAAGGTGCCAGAGGTTTAGTAACTCTCTTCGTTTGAGAAGGGGCGTGTTTTTCAAATAGATTGAGAATGTTGTCGTTCAGGAAGGAGACCATGTAGTCCACATTATCGAATTGGTAGATGAGATCCCAGTGAACATTTTGGATTTCATTTTTATCACTCAAAATTATTCACTAGTGAAAGTTTGAAGTCGCCGTTTTCGATCTTTTGCAACAAACAATGTTTCATTTCGTTCAGAAAAATCATTTGTATTGAGATTATGCAGGAATTTCCTCAGAAGATCTCGAGATACAAACAAATATTGTTCGAATAAAAAAAAAACGTTATACGAGGAAACTTTTTGTACCTTCTCCACTAAATTCTTAGCAGATCAACATGATTTCGTACATGAAATTTCACAATATCAGTCCCATTATGTATTAAGAGTTTTGGTTGGTTTCCGGGTTTTGCCATGGTACAATCTCCAAACGTTTCAACTGCGGTAGTCATCTTCAGTGGCGTGGTCGAAGTATTCTTCTCGATGTATCAACTGAAACTGGAGCTCTCATTCCTGCCATGTCATTTATAGTAATGATTTTCCGTACACTTTTCGCGCGTACTTTCTGCGCGTACTTCCTGCGCGATTTGGGTGACCAGGTTTCGTTTTGGCGCCTTTCAATACTGTGTGCCAGATTTTTGGTAGATATGGTCTCTCTTTCTTGATTTTGAAGTTCTCTTGGTGTTTGTCTATTTCTATGGCTTCTAAGTACATTCTTGTTAAATAATGATTCAATGTTGCTACCCTCTCGGTATTTTCGAAAAGGATCTTGTGTTCCCCGTCGGACAATGCATGTTCAGCGACTGCAGACTTCTCGGTCTGTACCATTCGGCAACTCCGCTTGTGCTATTCTAGGCGGGTACCAATGCTCCTTTTCGTTTGGCCGATATAAACTTTACCACAGTTACATGGAAGTAAACTCGCGCTGATTTGAGTGGATCTCTGCTGTCTTTTGGTGATCTCAGGTACTTCGATATTTTCTTCCTTGGTTCGAAGACGATGGTAACACCTTCTACGTATGGCAGATAAACTGGTGTTTCTCTTCTTCTCCCTTGGACGCGTATCGCGGATTATCTCTTTTTAGTCGTAGCGGTTCGCTTGTAACACAGTTGTTAGGTGTTTTATTTCGTCGTCGACGTACCTTTCTTCACATATTTCTAAAGCTCTATTCACTGTTTACCTTATGACCTAGTTGATTACCTTCCTTGATGACTAAAATATCAAGAAATGGGACTTGGAGGTTTTCTTCTAATTCCATGGTGAACTGGATTTTTGGATGGAAACTATTCAGATGTTTCAGGAAGTTCTGGAGTTCTTCTTTTTCATGGCACCAAACAACAAAAGTGTCATCTACACATCTCAACAAGTGCTCCGGTCGTTTTCTCAAGTTTCAACGGCTCTTTCTTCAAATTTTTCCATGTAGGAATTCGCCACTACTAGACGAAGTGGACTGCCCATGGTGACTCCATCTACTTGTTTATAAGTCATATGTTAAGAAGAGTACTTCGACCATGCCATTGGAGATGACTGCCGCAGTTGCAGTTGAAACGTTTGGAGATTGTAGCCAAAGAAGACCACGGCCAACCAAGAAGAGTGGACAAATTGTATCTGGTCTGGATTCCTGGCCACAGGCTTGGAGGATAATGAAGCTATTCACTCCTCTGCGATAGAGATCACTGAAAACGATTGCATCAGACCATAATTGGCATCGTTTGAGGCTTTTTCAAACAATAACTGAACACTTTAACAAGATAAATGAAAACAATTTTTTGTCTAATTTTCACTACATTTATTTATTCTTACGACCGGTTTCGGGGTTTAGCCCATTATCAAGTAAAACTCACTTACTAACTTTATGAAGTGTGCACACAGATTATATGGGGTTACAGGTAGTCTGGGAGGCTAGGTACTGATTGAATAGGGGCACCAATTATGAAATTATAGAGATTATCAGGTTTGCCAAATTCGAGAGTGGAGACCTACATAGATCGAGTTGCTCGTTTGGAGGTATATATTTCGGGTTGTTTATTGATTTTTTAATTTCCTGAAGTGTGTAACCCCAAGCCTAATTGTTCGATAGATATCAAATCTTGGAGTCATATTTCGAATTCGAAACTCACTGACTCTTCGTTCAATAGTCCTAATGAAATCGACATTTTTCTCGGAACCGTTGGAATCAACTTCATTATAGAAAAGGGTGGACAAAACCCACGACGAATATCAATATCGGAACTAGGGTCCTGACTGGTAGCAACTTGGTGGAGTCCCTAAAATTATCATTCAAGTTAAGCACATTTTCAACTAAAAGTATTCGCTTTCTCCCCCTAGGAAATACAGTCCACTCAAATCGATACTCAACATAATTTTTGGTAAATATACCAGACATATATACTGCTTGAACCTTTCACACTCCGACCGAGCCCAGCTCCTCATACATAAACGTCTCCTAAGCTTTATGAGGGTCGAACTCTTCCATTGGGAGACCTCGTATGCCCAACAAGTGTACTTCTACGCGGTCGTTGTGGAACAAAAACGATGAACGAGGAACGAACGCGCTCGATGTGAGCGATGCGTGCGCACTCTCCCGGTCACCAACGTCTACCTACTTGTTACACCGGAGTCTCCGCCAGCTCCGGGCCGTGCTGCTGGCAGCTTTCGCTCCGGAAACGCATCAGCTCTGAAAATTCCGTTTACTTTGCTCTCCTCCGAGTGATATGTGGGTGAGAAGCGAAAGTGCTGCTTGTATAACGGGACTTTCCACCATCCGCCACAGGTTGCCATTTTTATCGGAGATGCTCCCAACAGGTATGTATATTCATATATTTGTCTTCCGTATCGATGTTTTCTCTCTCCCTGTTTGTGTTCGACCCTAATGATGTTGGTGATGTGAACTATCTCCTGTGGCTCGTAAACTAATTTTTGGGTAACCTTCACCTGGTTCTGTAACCTGAAAACATTAATGGCCTGAGGACGAGTTGTTTTGGGGATTGGCGAGACGTGCTTTTGGCTCAAGTTTTCCATCATCTGGGTTTAGTTTGGCATGAAAATCTTCATACGCTTTTAGTTTTTACGAGTATAGGAGCGGTCGATGGAAATAAGCAATCGGATTACCTGGAGATATATCCAGAAAATTATTAGCATGTTCACATTTTCATTATCAAAAACCCAATTCAGAATTTTTAAAACTCCAATCAATTTTCTCATACTGGAAAAAACTTCAGTGCAAAATATTGGCATTTTTTCGTCGACCAATATCTTTTGCAGTTGTCAATCTTTCTTGAAAACGATGCACGATTATACCAGCTGTATGACATTATTTAACATTGATTGAAGTTCCTCAATAACCTTTTTACATTCCTCTTTCGTGAAACAACCAGTAACTCCCTGCAAATCAGTTCAATGGAAGATTCTAAGAAGTTCAAATTAAACAATGGTTTTCCTTGCGATAATATTTAAAATAACACGGGCATAGGCAATTAATCAGAGTTTTCCGACATTAAGGATTGTTCAATCACTAGAAAACACTTGAATGACTTTGAAGACATATTTGTTGATTGAAAACATAGCTTTCTTTAAAAAATCAACTGATACTAACTAACTACTTCACGAAAACCACATCTATTTATTGGAAGTGGCCGATAGTTGATGAACATCCATCACGAAATTTACTATTGAGATTTATTTTGGTTTTTACTATAAAAGGTTAACAGAACCGCGACCCTGTTTTGCTATACAGGGTGTTCACTAATCACGTTACAAAACTTCAGAAGGTGATTCGTTAGGTCGTTTTGAGAAAAAAGTTTTCCTGAACACATGTCCGGAGTTGATTCGTTTCTGAGATACAGGGCGTTGAAGTTTGAAAGAAACGGTATTTATAAATATCCTTACATCGATTTGGTTGAAATTTGCTTTAGTTATTTGAAGTAATAAGGCGCTCATTTAGCATCGACCATATTGGAATTATTAGGTCCAGTCTCAGTGGGTACAACAGCCAACAATATTGGTAAAAAGTACGCCATTGACTTGTTGTTGAAGTTTTCATTTTTTTAGATTGATTAACTGAAAATACAACTTTTTTGTCGCTTGTGTTTTCTTCATATCTAGCTTCGTTTTTGAGGAAAAAAATTGAAGTCACTTTGCATATAATGAACACCTGCTTTGTAGACCAGCTGACAGTGATAGTGTTGTCATATCAGTGAAAGTCAGAGTTGTCAATTAGCAGTGATTCCATCATGAATAATTTCACCAACGCTGAAATGGCTGATATTCACTTTATTTATGGATTAGCAAATGAAAATGCGAAAGAAGCACGGTGAATTTACCAAGATAGATATCTTAACAGGGTAATTCCATGTGCTATAATATTCAGTCAGAACGCTACATGCAATATCATGTGAAAATGGGAATTTTGATGAAAATGCAGCTGGTGGAAGACCAGAAACTGTAAAAACGCCTGAGCTAGAAGGAGAGATACTTGATGCGTCAGAAAAAGATTCTTCAGATGGTACCAGAAAGATTGCACTGCAGCTGGAAGTCAGCTCAAAAAGCGTATGGACAGTTATACGAAGAAAACCTCCTACTGCGCTCATATCACATACAGCGGGTCCAAGCTCTACTGCCTCGGGATTGTCACCCAAGATCAATGTTTGGCAGGTGGTTGATTCATAAGATGGTACACCATAATAATTTTTTACCAAATATTTCATTTACGGAAGCGATGCTTTCATAAACTTTCACAATTACCATTTTTGGGCCTACAACAATCCCCACGTTATAAGAGGAAGTTATTTTCAGAATCAATTTTCGCTGAACGTTTGGGTAGAAATGATTGGTAACTACCTAATTAGCCCATCTTTTCCACCAGCAAGAGTAACAGTTCAATCCCACACGTATTTTTTTCGAGATCATTCACCCATTTTGTTGGTAGAAGTGTTCTTGCTCATCAGCATCTCGACATCACTTACCCTAATCGCTGTATTGGACGTGCAGGACCTCAAAATCGTCCAGCTCGCAGGGGTCATCTGAAAGCTCTTGTTTATTAAACTCCTGTACTAGATGTGAATGATTTGAGGAATGGAAAATTGACAATTATAATGTCATAAGGATTACTCCAAGTATATTTGAACGAGTCAGACAATCGTTGACAAATTGATTGCAGTCGTGTATTTTATCAGAAGGTTGACATTTTGCTCATTTACTTTGAGGTCGAAATTGTTTATTATTGGTTTTCATTTTATGCTGTCCATGGATAGTTTTTAGAAGTGATTTTTTTCCCGAAGACGAAGCTTGATATGAAGAAAAGGCAGGCGACAAAATAATTGTATTTTGTTGTATATATATTTCACTTATTGCATTCAACTGTATGTCATTGTGTCTCTTTTGAATCATTTTCATCATGTATTATATTATGGTGCTAAATTGGATGTATTGGATACTATATTTCTTTTTTTCTTCTCTCCACATTATTATATTTAGCAACTACCACCATCTCTAGGTCAGACCGGGTACTTCTGGGACTACCCTCGTAAAGTGAATATTTTGAAAGGTTGCAGAGATTTGATGGTATTCAAGAACGTATACAGCTGGCAATTTGTTCCAGTGAAACATGCTATTATATAATTTGTTCCACAGCATTCCTTCAGTTATGAAAGAAGAAATAATAAACTTGCTAACTGTGTGTGATGGGGACAAGCACAAGTCCCCAGCTGCCAGAAGTTTTCATGAATAGTTTTTCGTAAAGCGTCGCATAAAGATATCATCATTCATAGTTCTTCCATATATTCATGTCTGCAAAAAGTAGTAGTATTCAACAGCATGCATGCAGCACAGACTAGTGAATATTCCTTTGTCGAATGTGGATTTCAGTAAAGAACTGAATCAGATAAAACAGAATGCGATCAACAACGGTTATGATAGTAATCTAATGGATTCTTCACAGTCAAGCCATGAAGAAAATTTGCCCGATTCAAAGAGACGAGGAGAAAAATTATATAACTTTGACATATTTGAGCCAACCTAGTTAATTCCTGAAAAATACGGGTGTTGATATAACGTTTGAAACCAGTAATCTTGTGGTATATGTTTGATGTTTCACATAGGTCAGACTAGAAGGAC
>WOGR01007859.1:0-12151 GCA_015342045.1 Leptinotarsa lineolata | reverse complement strand
CTTATTCGCATACACCTGCGACTTGAGAAAACCCCACAAGAAAAAGTCTAACGGGGTCAAATCGCACGATCTCGGTGGCCATTTCATACCTCCTCCACGTGAGATGACCATGCCCTCTAATCGCTCGTGCAGAATATCCAATGTGGCATAAGCTGTGTAGCACGTAGAGCCGTCCTGTTCAAACCACATGTCGTTGGTGTCCGGATCATCCAATTTAGGCTGAAAGAAGTTGGTAATCATCGACCTATAGTGCTCGACGTTGACAGTGATGGCCTGGCCAACGTAGTTCTGAAAGAAATACGGACCGATGACGCCGCCACCAAAATACACAGCAAACAGTAATTTTTTTGGTATGGATTTGACGCTCTTGGATCTCATGTTGATTGGTAATCGTCCCAAATTCGACAATTCTGTGTGTTCACGTACCAATTCATCCAGAAATGGGCCTCATCGCTAGAGATGATTTTTTTATGAAAATTAGGGTTAGTTGCCATTCAGCTAACATACGTCGTTGTCTATGATCATGTCTATGACCAAACAGAATTTATGGATAGGTTTGATTTAACCCGTAACTGCTACTACCCCACTTTTATACCATTCGTACTAATACCGGGTCATATAGACCCATATCTCAAAAATAGAAATGAATGTTCAGAAACAAAATTTCATTTATTTAGGCGAAAGAAAATAACAATCACAACATTTATGACAGACTCAAGTGAAATGAAAATTAATTTAAGCAGTCTGGACACACGGTACAGCCACATTTCAGACAAATTGGTTTTTCACATGTTCTACAAATATAGATAGTTTATCGGTCTTTTTTTTAGGGGGGGGCAGAGGCTACATCTTTTCAGACAGCTTCTTCAGCTGTCTGCCGAATTGTAGGATGGATTTTGAAAATATCTGCTGCTCTGTCGCGAATTTGTCGCGGAATAAAATTACAATTAATCCTTGTGTGGACGTGTTGAGAGCAAAGAGCTAACCCAAGGTCCTTCAGATATTATATCAGATGTGAAACCAAAAAGTTAGGAACCGACTTATCTAGCTCTGGATGGTAAAAATGCGACAGAGGATAGCAGAACGACACTTTTATTCTGTTTTGGGACGTAGCTGACAAGAGTAAGATCAGATGTGAAACCAAAAAGTTAGGAACTCACTTATCTAGCTCTGGATGGTAAAAATGCGGCAGAGGATAGCAGAACGACACTTTTATTCTGTTTTGGTATATAGCTGACAAAAGTAAGATCAGATGTGAAACCAAAAAGTTAGGAACCCACTTATCTAGCTCTGGATGGTAAAAATGCGGCAGAGGATAGCAGAACAACACTTTTATTCTGTTTTGGGACATAGCTGACAAGACTAAGATCAGATGTGAAACCAAAAAGTTAGGAACCGACTTATTTAGCTCTGGATGGTAAAAATGCGGCAGAGGATAGCAGAACGACACTTTTATTCTGTTTTGGGACGTAGCTGACAAGACTAAGATCAGATGTGAAACCAAAAAGTCAGGAACCCACTTATCTAGCTCTGGATGGTAAAAATGCGGCAGGTATTTCTCTTTTATTTTTCTTCATAGTTCCTACATATGTCAGGCCTTTTTCTTTCAACTCCCGAGCTGCCCCGATTGATGTATACCATTTATCTGCAGGGAGATATCGTTTGGAATTGTAGAATGATTCCGTCATTCACATAACAACCTGTGTATGGTGAGGAAGTGATTTTTCTTTGCATTGTTCGCTACTTTTTAGTTTATTGATTTCTTTTCCGGTATACTTCTCAGCATTGCACATATAACATGTTGTCGAATCAGCTAAAATCTGAATTTTAATACCGTACTTTGCCGGTTTGTTTGGGATGTACATCCTAAAAGAACATCTCCCTCTAAACCAACATTTCATCCAATGTTAGGAATATTCAAGGAGTGTAGTTAGATTTTGAGTTCTCAACAAATTTTTGAATATATTAGATCTATGGCAGCTAAAAGGAATATAAATATAACTAAATTTTATTATAATTTTATTTTGAGGTGATTGACTATGAATGATTTTTTTGCCTTCTACTACCATAATATAAACTCTTTGTAACTAAAAATTATTTTCTATTTTTTAGTATGGTTAGCTATAAAAGCGTGTTTTTTTAGTTTTTTAAACTATTATTTATTATAAGTAATACTGTATTACACTGACTTGTTCTATATTATGCTAGATATAATCTAAAGAACTAATAAACTATTATTATTATTGTTTGTTAGTTGATACCATAATTGTATAATTTTTCTTGCCTCTAGAACTGAATTCATTTTTTACAGTTTGTAACTTCTGTGAATCCTAGATATAGAGATTTTCAGTTGAAATCATAGTAATTTGGAGAATCTGTTCAATCTGATCAACTTTTCTAAAAGCTGGATTGTGCAAAGTTTGTCAAGTTGGATATAAAGAAATGACCGTAGAAAAAATGTTCAACACATTTATGCAAAAACCGACATAAACGTCATCAAACGACATAAAAACTTTCCTGTAAAATCTCACATGATAATGATAACTACAAATCCAATAAAATCATCAGTAACTAAAAAAGTAATGATGTACCAATCAATGGTGAGCAGAGGGACTCCAACAAAATGGTTCTAAATTGAAAGGGTTATATTTTTAGGAGTGATTAATTTTTTGGAAAGTTCCATGTAAGTAAAATTTTTACCTTTCATTCAGTATATTGTGTAGAAATCCTGTGAATGATATCTGATTTAATTCTATAACGAATGTTGGGAAACGTATTCAAAAAACACTTTATTGTGAGAATATCACTGAACAGTTTTTCAAAAACGTTGTTGGGAATACAAACTGAGTTGAAAGAAGTGTTTTTGTATAATTCTGTGTTCATATAAAAGTATTTGTTTCGAAAGAATTTTTTCTTTCGTGTAATTCAATGTTTATGTGGAAGTAGCTGTTTCAGAAGGGCTTTTTCTTCCATTTTGTGTCTGAAAGTTACTTCTTTGCATGATCTACACATCTATTTTTAGAGTTACTTCTTTTAAAAATGATTGCTTCCTTCCTTTCTTTGGAAGATTCCCACAATTTTTTTTGTATCAGGATGGAGTAGTGGAAAGCCAAAAACTTTCTTTTCCAAAAATTAATCACTCCTAAAAATGTAACCTCTTCAACTTAAATAAAAAGAAGTATTCTCAAATATAAAAATAGTACTTGTAAACAGAAAAGAAAGCACAAATTACAATTAATAGCACACACTATACTTAAAAATATGTTAAAAGCACATATAAAGACTCATTATCTGTTATCATCTCCTGTTGACGCTAAAACGATAAGGGAAATGTTGAAAGAAATTATTTCACAGTTTTGGAGGGAATATCCAACATCTCATATATGTGAGCAAAACCTTGACATTCGATCGAACTTGGACTGCCTATTTTGGTCTTGGTTCTTCTGGGCTCTTTCATTGGGACGATTTGACTTTGGTTTCGATGTCATTACCATATATCTAAATATAGAGCAAATATGGATTACCGTTGACGTCATTCAACAATTCCTAACCGATGCTCATGCGACGGTTTTTTTGGTCAAAACTCAGAAATTTTAGGAAGAACTTCGCTGCCAAACGCTTCATGCATAAAATTTTCGAAAACATTGCATGTCATGAGGCAAACGATATGCCGACATCTTCAGTAACTTCTCTAATAGTGATTCGATGATTCTCCATAACACGCAGAACCTAGTCCACATTTAACAGTCAGAACGCAACATAGCAGAGAATATAAAACGAATAAACGCATCACGGAGGAATGTACCACAAGATTCTACAATGGAAGACCTGAAGACATTCTACTGACAACTGCCGGGTCGATAGATTATATTAACCAACTTGATATTTGTTTGTGAAATCCCATAGTTTGTTTATAAGGTTATATGTGTAAATAGCTTTTAAGTTTACCGTGTCTGAATTATGTGAACTGTGAACATATGAAAAAAAAATTAAAATAAAAAAATCGCTATTCGAATGTACATCTAAATAAGGAAAGTAATTCGATGAATGAAGGTAATTTTATATAAATTTCTACATAAATAGATAGTATGTGTATAAGTGTTACTTTTTTGCATGATCTACACATCTTTGAAGAGAGTTCATTTAGAAATCAATTGCGTTCTTTGAAAAATTCCCACTTTTTTGTAGAGACATTGAGAAGCAGAAAGTCAAAACCTTTCTTTTCCACAAACTTTTCCAGAACATACTCTTTATAAATATATATAAGATTTCACCTAGCTGATGCCCGCAATTTTGATTGCGTAGATTTCAGTTTTGGGCTTTTCCTGCAGAATCAAATAATGCTTTTACTTTTCCCAATACCTCCAACTCGTCCACAAATATATTGTCTCAAAACGTCACACTTTCTTTTGCATAATTAAAAAAAAGTTTGTAAATGGTGAATATTCATTATTGCAGGTTGATTTCACCATCTGGTACGGTAATACCATTCCGTAACTGAAAACCATTGAAATTTGGTTGCAAAAACATTTCTGGGAATATTCAATATTTTCAACTCATGAACGGTTGAAACGATTTTTATGATTTCTGATTTGTTGGATTTGTCGCCACTCGAAATAGGAGAATAACTATTAGAACATTCGAAATGTAGTAAAAACATGGATGAACAAACTGACGACGTTTAGATAGATAATTGAAAAACATATCAAACGAGTTATTACTAAATCTCATTTTCCATTTGAAAAAAGTACTTGAAATGATACCTTTTCATTTTGTTTGATATCTTACTTCGTTAAAAAATTAAGAGGAGGGAAATTTTAAAGCCCGCTCTATTTATCCTACTTGCTTATTCGTCATTCTAAGCGGGTTGTTTTCGGGTGAAATTCATAAATCTTTTCACCAAAAATACTGTATGTTTACAATACATCACTATTCAAGAAACACTTTCATCTGAATACGAATAATTCATCTGAGCTTGAACCTTTTTCAATTCAGAAACGCTTTCCAGGATTTAGCATGTTTATCGTTTTCCTTTTAGAATTAATCCTTTTTCATGTTTCGGATTACACCGTGGAAAATGGGAAAACTTCCGGAAAAGGCAGAAGAAAACTATAACCATTCTGAAATCATAATAACCGACAATGGCGTATCAGATGGCATAATTTCACAGGATTGCATTAAGAGGTTTTACTACAAAGTAATGGAATTCTTGTCGTAGTGAATGGAATTCACTTCGTAGTTTTTGTTGTTTATCGCATATTTTTTTAGCAGGATGATAGAACGTTAACAGTCCTCTTGTTTTTTCAAATTGATTTGGAAGAAAAAACAATTCACTATAGAATTTCTTTTCCTAAAAATGTTATTGCTTTCAAGTTTATTGCAACAATTGAGATAAAATAAATTAAAATCATGTGGTTATCGAAAATCGATAAAATAAACTCAAAATTCATTGCAATTTATTGATAATAAGAATGTTCATTTCAGATGGTATCCTTCAAAAAACTATGAATAATTTCCGTGGCAACGTTAGTTTAAAACGCCTTGTCAAATCGTTTTGTATGTTACAACATTAGTTGTCAGTATTTTAATTAAAGTTCAAAGTTCGTTAACTTCAAGTCTGACAAATGTTTGGAGTTGTTCGCTTATTTTGAACCAGAGGAATACCTCTCTCAGACATGTAAAATATTTTCATTTCGCTTCGTTATTTTCGAAAGTAATACATACAATATATGTAAATATAAAACAACAAAATAGATGAAATGAATTGAAGCTTTAGCCCTCTTATGAAGAACAGGTTTGAGAAAACAATGAAGAGAGCAGAAAAACTGTTTCAACAGAGAACGTGTGGGATTATTTGAAAGAAGACATAAACTGCAGGGAGCTTGATAGATATATCTCAGTATGTTTCACGCAATCGTGAGACTTTGGGAACAAAGAAAACAAGCAATAGGAAATGTTTGAACTAGTACATAAAACGAGATTATTGGAATAGGTGTATGAAGAGTTGGATGAAAATGATGGAGAATATGAAGGAATGGAAATTTCAAATTGCCCGTGATCAGCAAAAACCTTTATAATGAGATTTTTACTACAAAGAGCTCTTTTCAGCTTCAGCAAGAAATAACATTCTCATTACATAAGATCTTCCTCATAAAATAGCGATCATTCAGTCACAAATAAAACAGATTCTCTGTATTTACTGTCTTTTACCAATTTCCATTACCTTTTATTCCCTTCTCCGCGAAATTATGTACGTGAGAAACACAACGGAGGAAGATAGAGCTAATGTGACAGTTTATACTGCCTCGAGTTTATTAGGCAACTTCGAACAGTTCGAGGAATACACGTGAGCTCTACTTTCCGGAATTGATAAAGTTTTATAATCAATTGAATCTGATTGCCCATATACTACAGGAATGAAATTGTTAGTGAGTGGTATTTTTGAAATACGTCTATTCGATATATTAATGAACTATATTCCCTTTGATCATGATGAACAATATCGGTCAATTTTATTTTGCTATCCAGGATAATAATTATACAATTTTAACTCTATAAACTTCTTTTAAGCGCGTGGGATGATTTTCATTGACTATCTTGAAAAAGATAAAACTATCAATGCCGAGTATTATGCGAACTTATTGCAACATTTGAGTGAAGAAATCAAGCAAAAACGGCCGCAGTTGGATAAGAAAAAAATTTTGTTTCATTGAGACAATGTACTAGCTCACGAATCCATTATCGCAATGACCGAAATTAACGAATTGAAGTTTGGATTGCTACCCCAAGCACCCTATTCTCCGGATTTAGCCCCCCTGGATTATTCAATGTTCCAGAACTTGCAAAAATGGTGAAAGATTTTCCAACGATGAAGAAGGAGCAAAACAGTTTTCATTATAAAAACGGTATCGAACTTATTGAACGTTACTGGAAAAAGTGTATAGAGCTGAGAAGAAATTATGTTGAAAAATATATATATTTCATTTCAAAATTTTTGTGTTTTCTTTGTTTGGCCGGGTACTTCTGGGATCACCCTCGTATAACCGGCATGAGCATTTTTCATCTTCATTCAGTTCTGATTTCATGATATTTGAGCAATTCAAGAGAGTTCTGATTATTTCTTTTATGTTTTCTTCTTTGTCGTTGATCAACACACATTATAAAATAAATCAACCCGCCATATCTGTCTATCTGTCGCAACGTGATGACCTCAAAAATTAACGAACCAGTGGACAGAGGATTTCAGAAGATTCCATATATATGTAATTGCTCTCTTCACCATACAATTCATATTAATATATCAGGTATTATTGAAATTATCTCGCAATAAAATAAATTCCATCGACTAATAAACCGATGCAACATGAGTGACGAAGAAAGGTTGTTTTTGTTTAACGTAGGTGGTCATATTTTTGTTTGAGTGTTTGCTCATCAAAGGTAATTATTATTGATCAGGAGCTGATGCAACACTATGGCAGAAAAGAAACGTAGAATAGTGATCTACAGGGCTATTCAAATTCGTTTCTGTACATGGGTATCTCGTAAATGATAAGAGATAGAGTGTTGGTTAAATCGTGGCAAAGTTGTGTATTTCAGAGATCTATTCAATGATGTGAACAAATCGAATATAGCTCTTTGTGTTCTGGAGATATACAGAAAAAACCATTGAATCCCAAATTATTTTTTGCCTGTATCTTCTTTATTCGCAGACATATTGAAAATCTCTAACTACAACCAAAAATACAGGTCCGTATCTGAAAATTCAAAGATGGGGGGCCCAAGTCAGATGACACCCTATATAAAAAATTCAATGATATATTCTGATAGCCCACATCAAGTGCCAATAACAAAATCTGGACAGATTTTCAATACGTCTGCGAATAAAGAAGATATAGGCAGAAACATAATTTGGGATTTTTTGGTTTTTCCTGTATATCTCCAGAACCAAAGTGGTATTCAAGTTTTTAACATCATTGAATAGGTCTCTAAAAAGCGCAACTTTGTCACAATTCAACCGATACTCTTATCTGTTATTGTTTACGAGATACCCATGTACAGAAACGAATTTGAATAGCCCTGTATATAATTCTATTGATGATCCCGAAAAACACATAAGATAATTTGCCCGAAAAAAATATTTTTCAGCAGTTGCTACTGAATATTTTTGGGTTCCGCATATCTTTTATATATGTTATTCAACTGATGATTTTTCGATTTCTTTCGAAGGAAAATGTGGCAACTCCAAAATTTACTCTACTTCTCGATTGAGAAAAGAAAACGAATTTATGAAATTTATCTTATTTCTCTTCGAGGAATGAATTTTTGTAACAATTTGTCATTTGTTTGCTTTCTCGTCTTTGGGAATTGAATAAACACTCTTGGCGATGAAGGAAGCACGATCCAGTGCGGAAAACCGCGCACAGACTGTTTGAAGTGCATAAACAGCGTTAACTTCATTTGTGAATTATGAAATGCTGGAAATGTCCTTCACGGTTCACTACTTTGTAGAATATCCTCTTCAGGTTCGTGTTTTCTTTTAAAATCCATTTATTTTTCAGAAAGTGGCATTTTTGTCTCGGAAATACACGATTTTGCTAATTTTTTTAATTTAAAGTGACAAACTTTTCCAATACTTGCTCGTTCTAATGTGAACACAATAATTTTTTATATCAGATAACATCCTACATTTATTTTTGACGAAAATTAATATATGATTATATCATATTATTATGTGCCTACATGAAGTTTCAAACATCGTTTGAATTGTAGATGAACATCTCTCAGGAGAGATTGATTTTTGGGTCAAAATCTTCAATATTAATAATTTCTTTCCCAAGAGAGAAAATTTTGAATTGTAATAATCAAGAAATAGCATGCAATAAAAATCAAACAATTTCACATTCAAAGCTTTGGAATAGAAAGACTAGCCGTTAAGAATTGTAAACATATTAGAAATATTATTGATAACAATATTTTCATGATACATCTTTTGAAAAGAAATCATCTGTTGAATTGAAACATCTTGTAACAAGAAATTTTTTGAGTCGTAAAATAATTTCTCAATTCATCGAACTTGTTCAGTTTGGTCTACAATTTAACCATGAATCGACTTACGAATGAACAACGCTTGAAAATTATTGAATTTCATTATCAAAATTCATGCTCGGTTAAGAAAGTGCATCGTGCACTTATTCCAATTTATGGGCAGTTTCGTCAGCCTACTGAGGGAGCTATTCGGAAGCTTGTGACTGAATTTTGAACCCAGTTTTCATTATTGGACAACACGCACCGAAGGACCGAAGGAAATACTGCGGCTGTATCCGCCAGTGTTCGCGAGGACCGCGAAATGTCGATTCGCCGCCGTTCGCAGTGATTGGGCCTCTGTTACTCCAACTACGTGGAGAATTTTGCGAAAAGATTTGGGTGTAAAACCTTATAAGATATAGCTGTTGCAAGAATTGAAGCCACACGACCTCCCACAACGTCTAACATTTGGTGAATGGGCGCTGGCAAAGTTGGAGGGAGATCCACATTTTTATCGAAAAATTGTGTTCAGCGACGAGGCTCATTTCTGGTTGAATGTATACGTTAACAAGCAAAATTGCCGCATCTGGAGTGAAGACCAGCCACAAGCATTGCAAGAGCTATCGATGCATCCCGAAGAAGCCACTGATTGGTGTGGATTATGGGTCGGTGGCATCATCGCGCTGTACTTCTTCAAAGACGACAATGGCCGGAACGTTACTGTGAATGGCGAGTGCTACCGTGTGAAGATTGACTACTTTTTGGTGGCCAAAATGGAAGAATTGGACATGCCTGACATGTAGTTTCAACAAGACGGTGCCACATGCTATACGGCACGCGAAACGATGGCCCAATTAAGAACCCGTCTTCGATGAACAGTTTATCTCACGTTTTGGGCCCGTCAATTGGCCGCCTAGATCGAGTGATTTAACGCCTTTGGGTTATTTCTTGTGGGGTCATGTTAAGGCTCATGTCTACAGGGATGAACCAGCAACGACTGACGCTTTGGTAGCCAATATTGAAACATTTATGCGTGATATATCGATCGATATGTTAGGGATAGTGAGCCAAAATTGGACCTTGTGTATGGGCCATCTGAAGCGGAGCAGCGGACAACATTTGCATGAAATCATCTTCAAATATCGAATTATATTGATCGTTCTATCGCTTCCAATGAAGATTTCATCAATTTTTTCAAATTTTTATGTGTTTTTTTAGAAATCAAATCCTATACCTCTTAAAAAAATCACCCGTTACAAGTCTAATTACAATCTAATTACAACCCATGAAGGTGAAATACTGTGTTTCAACTCTATACAAACTACCAATTCAACTAGAATTCTACAGTATATGTTTTTTTATTATTATTATATGTGTTCATCAGTGTTTGTTTAATATGCTATTTTATTAGTCTACTGATTTTATATGCTATCGTTGTATTCAATTTTACTTATACTCATTCATAGCTTTTTTTATTATTACAGGTTACCCTTTCGAAATTATATTTCTGAAACCACGTACTAACCACACACACATACACTGATTTATGTATTTTAGGTCCTCCAGAGCATCTTATGGCGATGATGCAATAAGTTAATTAACATTAGTTACAAAGTATGTTTATATTTTGAACTGTAGATACTTGAAAATATCAACAGTTATTTCTTTTTTTGTTCATTTTGTAAATATAAAATGTGAATGACGGTGGTCCCAATATAGTACCTTGCGAAATATTCACATTCCTTGAACTAATACCAATGTCAGTGTTCTATAATAAAAAAATACATGGAGATGAACAAATTGTTGAGCGCAGGTGGTAAAATAAAAATATTTTTTCTCAACATGGAAGTGGTTATACTCCCTTATGATCTAGAACAATTAATTATTTCGCTGTTAGGTATACAAAAAATATTCAGTTCTCCGAATACACCGAAGTAAGTTACCCGTAATACCCTGTAAACGTTGGGTACTCTATTTACGATCTACTTAAGTCTATTTGAATAATGAGCGCCGTATTTGGGTAGAAAGTTGAAGTGATATATTACATACCATAATTTGAATGTGGTATTTGTAGCAACTAGACTGTTCAATAATTCATAATGATAATGTAGTGGCTCGTAATGGTACAAGGTGTGAGTTCCTAGAAGCAATAATATTGTCAATTGTTGAATTGTTACATGTATGTTGAGAAAAGCATATCACGAATTCAGACACATCGAACTGAAAGGACAAGGAAAGGTTTCATCGCTTGCATTTGGTTGAAATACAGAAAAGAGTTGGGTAATGAGTTTTAGAAAAAAAACGGAAATTTTCAAACTAATTGATGAGTAATAGTTCAATTTGAATCTTTTATTCTTAACTGAAGTGTAGCTGCAAAAAGAATCCGCAGAAATTCCAGGACCGAAAACCGAACTAGGTTTGTTAATGCTTGGAACAGCTGCAAACTTAGAATAAATGAAAGCAAAGAACTTCACGTCATCGTACTTGAAAAGTGCGCAAAGAACTTGCACCAGTATTTTTCAAGAAAGTATCTTACAAGGAGTTTTTCCTTCGGCAAGAAAAATCTTGCAAATCACGTTTTTCTTCTACAAACTACCTTTAGAAATTTAGTAAGATTCATGTAATCAAACGCCGCTATCGGAACTATTGTACAAATAAACCAGATATTACCGTTGTTTAAAGATAATGATAATATGTAACAATCAACATCTATTTTAAATCTTGTTTCGCAGGAAAATCCCAGTAAATTTATCAATTCATGTTCAATTTGATTCTGAACTGGTCAAAATATTTATTCAATACTTTTACAACATGTTTCTCTAAATGTTGATATAACTCCTAATTACAAATTATAATAGGAATCTTAGAATCCGATGCAAATTAGGATCTCTCCCAAGTAACCAGGTAGACAATCAGTGCAACCACAATGAAAATGCAATGATGTACTAAATCATGAAACAAAAAGTACTGAATCTGGAGAAAAAGTACTAAAAAGAATAAATATCAATATGTACCAAAACGGACTGAAAAGCACCAACACCGATCACAAAAAGTACTGAATAAATGGCGGGAACTTTAAATAAATGACGAGAAACTTTTGCTTATAAATCCGTTTTCTTTTTCTTGG
>WOGR01007857.1:0-12151 GCA_015342045.1 Leptinotarsa lineolata | reverse complement strand
ACTTACGAATCAAAAACGCTTGCAAATCATTGAATTTTATCATCAAAACTCATGCTCAGTTAAGAAAGTGCATCGTGCACTTCTTCCAATTTATGGGCAGTTTCGTTGGCCTACTGCTATTCGGAAGCTTGTGACTGAATTTCGAACCCAGTTTACGTTATTGGACATTAAACCACCAATACGCATACGTAGACTGAGAACCGAAGAAAATATTGTGGCTGTATCCGCCAGTGTTCGTGATGACCGTGCAGCAATTGGCCCTCTGTTACTCCACTACGTGGGAAATTTTGCGAAAGGATTTGGATGTAAAGATACATCTGATGCAAGAATTGAAGTCACACCACCTCCCACAACGTCTAGCATTTGGAGAATGGGCGCTGGCAAAGTTACAGGAAAATTCACATTTTTATCGAAACATTGTGTTCAGCGACGAGGCTCATTTCTGGTTGAATGGATACGTTACCAAGCAAAATTAACGCATCTGGAGTGAATACCAGCCACAAGCATCACAAGAGCTACTGATGCATCCCAAAAAAATTCACTGTTCGATGTGGATTATGGGTCGGTGTCATCATCGGGCCGTACTTCTTCAAAGACGACAATGGCCGGAACGTTACTGTGAATGGCGAGCGCTACCGTGTGATGATTGACAATGACATATGGTTTCAACAAGACGGTGCCACATGCCACACGGCACGCGACACAATTGCCCAATAAAGAGCTGCCTTCGGTGAACAGTTTATTTCACGTTTGGGGCCCGTCAATTGGCCGCCTAGATTATTGAATTATTTCTTGTGGGATCATGTTAAGGCTCATGTCTATAGGGATAAACCAGCAACGACTGACGCTCTGGAAGCCAATATTGAAGCATTTGTACGTGAATTACCGGTCGATATGTTAGAGAGAGTGTGACAAAATTGGACCTTGCGCATGGCCCATCTAAAGTGGAGCCGCGAAAAACATTTGCATAAAATCATCTTCTAACATTGAATTATATTGATTGTCCTATCGATTTCAATTGAGGTTTCATCAATTGTTTCAAATTTTTTGTGTTTTTTTTTGAAAATAAAATCCTATACCTCTGAAAAAATCAGTCTTTACTTCGAAATCGCGGTCTGCAGGTGGTTTACTCGAATAAATGGAGCGTGGTCTCACTGCTGGGACTGACCTCTGTGAGGTCGGATATAATTTAATATCCATTCTGGTATTAGCTCGGGGAGTAGTTGTTTTCCGACAATCATTTACCTACTCTGTAGATAGTTGGGAGAGATGAATATTTCTTTTCAAAATATTTATTTTCCTGTACGTATGCATCTCTTCTCAATAGTTTCTCAATAGTTTTCACTTCTGATTTCTGTTGAAATTCATGTTACTGTGATATCAGAAAATGGATTGAAGACTGTGAACTTAATAAATTTCTCTTCCATTACTGATGCTCTATTCAAAGAAACCATAATAAATTCTCGCACTTTGAAATCATTTCAGCAGCGCTAAAAGTGAATTAATAGCTTACTGAGTCTCAGGCACAAAGTCACGAAATATTTCATAAATATTTAATAGATGCTTTTGATTGTTAGCATATCGATTCATGAAGATGGATTATAAAGGCGATGTGACAATATAGTATTGTGTTTTTTGGCAGATTTTTTTGTATTGTATTTTCAACTTCACCCATTAACTGAAATACAAGAAGATCTGGGCATAGAAAATATATTTTCAGGTCTCCTGGACTCAATCTAACATCTCTCATCTTCACGATAAAATTTCTGTTTGTCATTACTTTGTTTCTCCCTTGAATTACTGCAGTAGTGTCATTGGACACAACCACAAACCACGACTAACTGTGGGTGATTGAACCTTCAATAATTGAGAAGTCTCGAAATATCTGTGAACCGGAAATCAAACAAAAAAATGCTTTCAAAGGGATTGGGTATAGTGAAGCTTATTTCGAGCCGACAATAAGACAACTCAAAATGGATATTCAGGTCCATTGAATCTATCGGATATAATCATAGGTCGCATGAAGATTTCAAACGGTACTTGGTAATACCGGGGGTTAACAAAATTTTTTTTAGCTGAGGATTGGTCTACACTGAAATCACGAAAAAAGTGTGAATAACCTAGTTTCTGTACACTACTTTCGATTGTGACATATCGACAAGCAAGCGATTTGGAAACATGCACGCGTTCAAAGATACCTATACTGATGCTGGAGACAACTCAGAGTTTCTATTCAAAACAAAGGGGGGCGATTGATATTTAGAAATACAGAAACAATTCCAAACGAAAGGTAGAGTGGATTAACATCAATGGGATTTGGCCACCTGCACTCAATGGTTCTCGTATCAGGTCATTTAATTCAACTACTAGAAACTAAGCCAAGCCCACCGGCAATGTAATCGAACTAGAAGCTAAAACCAATACTGAAGTATCTGTTTGAACAGTTTGTAGCCTCATCGCCTCTATTAATGACTAGAGCAGTGATATATTAACGTCATATTATATAAAAACCTTTAGACTACAACCAAGAAACCTGAAAAATAACTTTGACACTCCCACAAGTGTCAAGCAATCCGAAGAACCAGATTAATGAAATGAAAAAGAATTTACGAAAAAGGATTGTGACCCCACAAAGCGAATTATAGTAATTTTTTTCAATGAACATATTCCTAAAATTTTCGGTTTCGTAGACTGAAAAAGTGAACGGCTATAAACCAAATGGGAAACGTTTTGAATTGTTGAGATAGGCATACGACAACAGGCATATGGAAGCAGACATTTTTGAAAGTTTAGAAATCAAAACATAGGAAAAAGGATCAATGGACGGCGATAATGGTCGTATTTCAAACGGCTTGTATTCCTCCTCTCAGGTAATAATCAGAAGTAGAAATCAGTTAGATATTGGGTATCATAACGAGTAGCTTGTCAATAACATATAAATCAAAAATGAACAATAACCATCACTAGAATTTCACTTAGTGAGACTCATTTGACAACACCCATTACCAAAGTCAATGATAAACATAGAAGGACTAATAGATTTAAGTTTCATTATCGTATTCTGGTGCTAATTTATTAGCGAAACGCACGTCGAGAGACACTGCTACAGTTCTAGTGTTACAGAAATGTTGTCATTAGTTCCATTTCACACTGGAGGTTCCAATTTCACCTATCATCTCAACTTGTTCAACTATCATAATTATTATTATATCACAGTCAGGCTATTCCCCCAAACTTCTTGTGCTCAGGAAACAACAAATAGAACAACAAACCGAATGACAATAAGACCACTTATTTACACAGGACGATGGCAAAAGCATTTGAACTACGATGTCTAACAGGTCTTCTCACAGGTCACTGTCGTCTGAATATGCAGATAATTAGACTGTCGTAATACAGTGTGTGTCGCCTCCATTCAGAAAATGATGAAACAGCAAAGCGCATACTCTGTGCCTGCCCTCCTGTGGACCGAATCAGTTTTTCAGAGTTTAGCAAAGCTGCACTCTTAGCATCTGACCTGAAAAATCACTCACCATATGATGTAATCGACTTCGTAAAGAAGCTGGGTTTATTTGATAGAATGTGAATATGGTTGTGCAACAATAAATCATCGCGGGTTGCGGTGGAGGATCGAATAGACAAACTCACTTTTGACCTAACCTACCCCAACCTAACCCAAAGTAGAATATTTGACAATGGAATTTTTCAAAAAGTATTTCTGTTTTGAATCTCTTTTTTGAAATCTGTTCTAATTTAAATCTGTTTTTTCCGTTAGCCATCGATGAAAATCATAAGACTGACGAAAACCAATTTTTGGATTGATATTACGAAAACTCGTGGATGATTCATTCGATAGTACTATTTCCAATAGGTATTCAAAAAAACCGTTGCCTCAGAGTCCTTGCTTTCATATGAAGTAACCATTATCATTACTGTATACAGGCCTTTTTATTCATCACGTGGTAACATTGCTATATTCTAAGCCGTAACAGATACGAAGACGATTATATGGAAAAAACTTTCATCGGGAACAATACAATGGTCACAGAAAATTCACGGGGACTCTCGTCCTTCTTGAGTTATACGGAGAAAATAAAAAATGCTGTTTTTCGTTTTTTCCGAATGGAATTGTTATTTCGGGGAATATCAAAAAATAGAAAATGAAAATATTATTGTATTTGAAGTGTACTATGACTAAGTAATAATGAATATTTGATAAAACGTTTCGTGTCAACAAGGCAACCATTAACTTTTTTTTAAATACGAACTTATCTTTTTGTCTTTTTTATTACAGATATTGATAAAGCCATAAATTCACAATCCAAGGGTATATTGCATTTGATATTTTTATAGCGTTTCATTTGAAATAACCACCATCATCAGTGACAACAATCAAACTAAAAACAATGTATTTCATCATGAACTTTTGGAAAAAATTGAACCAATACGGAAAATCAACGCTACATGGCAATTTACATTAAATGCTCGCATTGACGACCCCAGGTGTAATACTGATACATGCATTTATTGATATTTGTTTGAGATGGTCGATATCTGTACTTGATATTGAAAAAAAGTTATCCTTCATGTATCCCCAGACGAAAAAAATCTAAAGAAATAAGATCTGGGCATCGAGCTGGCCAATCCGTTTTCTTGGGAATATTGCATCCAATAGTTCCCTTACAATTGCTGCATTATTGGGAGGAGCGCCGTACTGTTGAAAATATTGTATTTCATGGCGAATATTCAGTAGCAATTCATCTGAATAGCCATTGAATTCATTGAATAGGAAATGAAGATACTATTCGAATGATTATCATAAAAAAAGGGCCAAGGATGTTTATTCCCACAATTCCCAACCAAACATTTATTCCGAACCATTCTTGGAAATTGGTTTCCCTCTGTTAATATTCATTTGTATTATTCCACCAATAACAGGTATCAATAACGCATTCATTTTTCCTGCCATAAAAACCAAGCAAAGCCGACGTGGATCAAGATGGTGAATGAATTGAGATGCTACTTGATCATACCAAATTATCGAATTTTGACCAAAAACTAATATTTTCGTTACTTCTAGAATTGAGAATTATAAAAATATTACGAATTATGATTGAATAGGGAAAAATAAGCCTTGAAAGAAGGATTACGGCAATACAAAAATTTCCAAAACGAAAAAGTACGAATTTATTGGGTTGTCTAAATTGTATTTCGAAGAAATCGAAACAATTTATAGAATATCAAATGTGATATATCCTTGGATTATAAATTCATCGCTACATCAATATCTGTATTAAAAATGACAGGTCTGTGTTTCAAAAAAAAAAAAATTGAATATGGCCATGTTGACATAAAAACGTTTTTCGAATATTTATCATTACATTGTCATAGTACACTTCGAATACAATAACATTTTTTTCATTTTTTGATATTTTCCGAAACAACAATTCCCTTCGAAATAAACGAAAATCATTATTTTGGGTTTCCCGGTATAACTCGAGAAGAGCCAGAGCCCACGTTAATTTTCTTCAGCCATTGTATTGTTCCCGATGACAGTTACCTTTTTTCCCATTCAATCATCTTCGTATCTGTTACGGTTTAGATGTTACCACATGGTTAAAGAATCGGCCTGTATAGTGTTGGTAGGAGATTCGAAATATCACTATCGATTACTGCCTCTCTTCAAAGTAGTCAATTGTGATAGATTTATATTTCGGTAAGAGAACTGAATGAACTTTCAAAACTCCATGTGTTCATTTTTCAATGTCTTTTTCATGGTCTTATACACATTTCATAATCTTAGTGCATGTGTTCAATATCACTAACCTGAGAAGAATCCTCAGTTGATATTTTCATCTCGAATGTGCAGTTTGATTTCTTCAGAATTATGATATTTCATTCATTCCGAACATTCCTCAGATGATTTTTTGCCTGCTTGATGTGCTCTCACGCTTATTTTGTGGACAGTTGTGTTTTCAACACTTCACATTTGAACTTGGTTGGTGTTGTTGAATTTTTTCCTATAGTTTTGTATCGATTTCAATTCTTTGAAATCGAGAACTTTAATATCTCATTGCAGCTTGAAGATGGAAAATAATTCTATCCAAATGAAATTATTTCAAATATATCCCCAATTGAATATAAATTCCATATTCAACAATATGTTTCGCCAAAGTGACATTTAATAAACGCTAGTTTGCGATACTCATCAATTCTGATAGACAAGTGAAATAATAATGACTCTGAAGTATCAGAAAGACTATCAGAAGGATTGAAAATCTCCTTCTGTGTTTTTTATTCCTCAAAGTGAAGACAATGGCAAACTTTCCGAAGGAGAAAAATCTGATAAAACTAATGAAAACTCATTGAAAATTATTATGCAGTATTCACAGATGCTTCTTTCAGATACAAACTGGAAGAAGAACTTATCTGAAGTGAGAACTTTTACGTGTAATTCCACCTATTTCCATTTTTCAATTTTAATATTGCAATAAATATCGAACCTGAAACCAAGGTCATTCTCAAGAAGTGTTAAGCAACGAGTACAAATGAGTCCACGTACATGATCTTCCTACAGACAGGATCACACACAAAAAAATTTATCAGTAACCAGAAGTAGTTTGCAATCCATATACTACCAAATTTCTGCGTTTTCATGTCGAAAACAACTCATATATTTTAATTTTTTATTTTTATGAAATATCGTGAAAATTTTCAACCCTTCAGTACTAACATGCCGTCTGAGAGACTGAGCCCTCACTATTTTCCCTATATTATTGGGCAGCGCAAGTCGATTCGGTAGAGCGCGGGCGGCTAGCTATCTTAATGTTATTTAATTACAAACTGATTGTCCCAGTGGAGAGTATATAATAGCATTTTTCGTGGTAGGTGGTCTCCCAAACCTTATTATTCAATGCGCAAATTTGAATTTTAAAAATTTTTGGTTGGCCGCACTTCAAGTAATACTTATTAATAACTCACGAAAATTCATTTATAATAAATATCAGAATAGAAACAAGTGAAATTTGAAAGTAAAGATTTCGTATACAAATTTTAATGCACAATAAAAACAAACAAGAAAAGAACAGAAAAAACGAATTTACTCGACATTTTTTGAAGAGAAATTAGGCACTGTTTTTTCGGTACAAGCTACTCAATATCAGCCGGAATTGCTGAGGTAGCTACACGTGAACAGCTTTCTGATCGTGCATCACTTAGTCTCGATCGTTGGTCATTTTCAATTAGTTTCATGGTTGAAAATAATTGTTTGCAAACATACGTACTTTCGAACAAAGACATCATCTGCTTTGCATTTTTCGTCAAAAGCGGAAATTTCTCAGGGCTCACATAAGATTCATGGAAATTCTCGAAGTTTACTGAAAAAATACATTTTTTGAAATCGGTATTATTCTGCATGTCAATCACTATTTATTTGAAAGTCTTCGGGAACTGTATCCACATCTATATTAAATGGTGAGGAAAACATTTTCATGAAAACCGCTGTCTTCTCAGCTTTGAACATTTGGAATCGTAATTGAAATTCATTGATTGAAATGTCTATATCTTGTGCGTATCTTTGAGGAGTAGTAACGCTTTTTTTCTGAATGAGGAAAGTGGGTCACATCATTTTGCAAAAAATGCTGTGTCCCCAATTTTAATTTGCGCTCAAAGCCCTGAATTTTATCATACAAATTGTGAATAAACTGTCCTTTGCTTTGAAGTTCCACATTAAGATCATTTAGATGCTGAGTCATGTCAATGAGAAACCCAAAATTGCACATTCATTTTTCATTGCTAAGAACAATTGTATTTCGTCTTTTAAGTTGTATATGTACTCTGTTTGACCTTGCACCTCTACTAAGCCAATGTACTTCGAAATTGAAAACGGTTAAAAAAAAACGTCGTCGTGTTCACTTTCGTAATCTTTCAGGAATTCTTTAAATTCACGGTGATTTGAAGCGTGCGACTTTATAAAATTGATTAGTTTAATTATTGGTACTGTGACATTTGGCAAACCGAATAGTGTTTTCTACAGATATAATTAGAATGAAAGCATTGCTAGGATTCTTATACCTTTCCGCCGTGCGTAAAACCAATCATTTCAGTTCAGGAGATTTATGTAAAATCAACGTCATATCAATTGAAATGTTGAGGCTGAAGATGTCACTGGAACGTTTTCGATCTCTGCTGAGAAATTTGAGATTTGTCAATAAGAATACTAGACCTAAGAGGCAAAATAGAGATAAGTTGGCAGCAATACGATATCTATTCGAATTGTTTGTTTCGAACTGCAAAGAAAATTATACGCCATAAGAGTATACAACTGTCGACGAAATGCAGTACATTCCCAGTAATACCGAGAGGTATTACATCAAAATATTAGCCCTTGTGGATGCTAAAACATTTTATACACTAAACATGGAAGTTGAAGTCGGAAAGCAACATCCTGGACCATTTTCGGTTGAGAATACTGAAAAAGCAGTTGTTGAGCGCCGTGTACAAACTATAGTCAAGACTGGAGAAGAAACTAGTTCACCAGTTCATCGTTATGCGAGAGCCTTCTAGAAAAAAAATTGAGTATGATCGGCACCATCAGGAAAAACAAGCGAGAACTACCCCGTAAACTGCTGACAAGTAGACCAGAGGGCTCGAGTATGTTTGGCTTTGAAAAAAATTATACATTAGTGCCATATATTCCAAAGGAAATGAAGAATGTACTTCTCATTTCAAATTTGCATGAGAGTGATGCTCAGACACGAAAACGAACACACCTGAAATTTTTATGTTGTACAGTCATACGAAGAGTGGCGTTGACACAGTTGACTAATTATGTGCAAACACAAGGAGGTGTCCTATGGTAATTTTTTACCGTGTTCTGAATATAGCTGCAATAAACGCATTTGCAGCCTTCAATTGTAAAAATTATGACCCAACTATGCTCTGAAGAACGACTTTCAATTGACTTGTTTACGGATCATCTCAAAAGGCGTGCAACAGTCCAACATGTGCCACGTTTATCAATGAATGCGAATAACAGAAATTTGCCAACTGGAACCCGAAAATGTCCCTCTAGATCAAGACAGACCCCATGGTAGATGCTTCTTTTGTGGCACGGAAAAAAGTGACAGAACAGAATATAACTGTACCCAGTATATTTTTACATATCAACGGGCTGTGTATCGACTGCATCGAACATGGTTTCAGCAACCCTGAGAAAGAATAATTAGTTCAATTGTTTATTGTTTTTATTACATTATGAATTATGGAAAAATAACAAATCGACCACTAACATTATGTATTTTCATAAATGAAATCACTTCCTGAGTTGGTAAGGCAAGACCAATAAAAATGGCATTTCTTACATTCGGTTAGAATTAGAAACATCATGATTCATTCTATACTTTTAAACATATACAAACCGATGTTAGTATTGATATCATTGAAATCATGTTAGTACTGGAGGGTTGAACTTGTTCGAAGGAATCAACTGTAGAAAACTAGAAAATTCGTTCGATACGTTGAAATATTTTGACAACAGCATTCATGGAAGAGTCATTCTTGAGATGATTAATATCTCTTTTTTTTCTACCATGATAATAAACAGAATGTTACAGAACTACTTTACAAAACTTCAGAGGGTGATTCGTTACGAAGTATCTCCGAACATATGTCCGGAGTTACTTAGTTTCTGAGATACAATGCATTGAAGTTTAAAAAATAAATAAAAGGTTTTTATAAAACATCATGAATATCCCTACACCGATTCGATTGAAATTTGTTACAGTTGTTTGAAGTAATAAGGCGGTCATTCAGTTTTAACTAGATTGAAATTATTAGGTCCGGTGGAGTCTCAGTGAGCACCACAGCCAACAATATTGTGGAAAAAGTACGCCACTGACTTGTCGTAGTTTCTTATTATTTCAGATCAACTAAATATACAACTATTTTGTCGCTTGTGATTTTTTCATATCTAGCTTCATTTTTGAGAGAAAAATTGAGGTCATTTTGCATATCATGAACAGCTGCTTAAAAGACGAGCTTACAGTGACAGTGTTGTCATGTCAGTAAAAGCCGGAGTTTTATCATAAATAATTCAACTAACGCTGAAATGGCTGACATGTACTTTATTTATGGATAAGCAAATGGAAATGCGTAAGAAGCACGGAGAATTTCCCAGGAAAGATATCTCAACAGAATAATTCCATGTGCTGAAATATTCAGAACGCTACATGCAGAAACTGTAACAACCCGTGAACTAGAAGAAGCTATACTCGATGCGATAGAAGAAGTTCATAGTACTGAGGTTCTAATGATATCCCGAATTTTTCTAAATCCCAGTTGACCAAGAACATTATCTTTTACATTATGGTGATCAAAAAAAATCATCTTCCCCAGTGCACTTATATATTTTTTTGATTGGAACAGGAGGGATACATTTTTCCAATATTTTTGAATTCTGATGAGATTTTGGCTGACTTTCGAATGTTGATAGTCATTATGTCAATACGTGGATGATGTCAAAAACATATATGTTGAGTATTGATTCATTTTCACCTTGGATCGGATTTCATTCTTGAATGAAAGGACAACTGACAAGAATTCCTATTATTTATATCCTATGTGGGCCCATATCATCAGTCAGTTCATCTGTCTGCATTATTGTTGAGATAGTTGACATTGCTGTGAGCACGCAATCATGATTTTCCGTAGCTCATGAGTTACTGTGATGAATACGATCACTTTTAATGTTTCGAATAATAATATATCATCGCACTTTTGAGTGGTGAACGTATTATTATGCAAATTTCACATTAACTTAATATCTTTTCTGAAAGACAAACACAAGCACTAGAGAAAAATCCTCAAGTTGCTCAAATATCCTTGTATTCGTTTTGAATCTTAGTGTAGTATCTACCAAGGTTGTTCCTGCTGAGGCCAATGATACGTCGATTCATCTGGTGACTTTTTTTTAAAACAATCTTCACCTTTTTGACACATCTGGTATATCTTCATTATGTCAACCTTATTCAAAGTACTGCAGAACTTTCAATCAGATGTCATTTCATTCAGTTTGAAGGAAAGACCTCATTATGGTCCTATAAACAAAGGCCAAAACATAGGCATTCACTTATAGATTTTTGATGTGTTACTTGAAATGGTTAGTCAATATATTCCAAGTAGTAAAACTCTTCAATTTATTTCGCAGTTTGAACACTCACTAACCATCTCAGGCAATATGTCAGAAATTGAAAACTACGAGACTTTCTGTATAAACACCGCTATATTCATCGGGATATTACATGACGAATAACTATATTTTACCTTCTCTAAACTAACCAGAGAATGAAGATTTATACAGTTTCTGTGAGTCTTTGAAATTTATCTGCTGTACATACCAAATGGTGCCGTATCGAAACGTCAATACGAAGAACAATTTTGTTTGTCGGTTTATCTAACCATATTTCTTGCTGGGGTATAAATGATCAATTTTTGTGAAATTTACTTTACGTCTAGGAGTTCCTTTGTAATCTTCAGGAAGGTTTACATGAGGAGAATTATAGAATCAATGAGACACTGAAACCGATCTTAACGAGGATTGAAGTAAAACTGAGCGACAGCGAAAAAGCATGGCCGATATATTTGAGTATACAGAGTGTGAAAGCCAAATGGAGTAAATTCATTATTTCGGCTACTGTACATATATGAATTATCCCGAAACACATCAAATTTAAATAATTATTTAACGTTTTTCAACGCAGAAATATTACCCCTACATTCAACCCCCTTCGAATGACACGTAAAACTTCCCAATTTTTTAAATGGGAAGTATAGGTTTGTGATATATCGTTTGAAAGGTCTCTTCATTCTCTATTCAGAAATGTTATGCAACAGCTAAGATAAAATAAATTAAATTCATGTGGTTACCGAAATGAAATGCAAAACGTAATGAAATGTAGAATACGAAAAAGAAATATGGATGTCAACGAAGTAGATGTTCTAAATATTCACCGCGAACGTCTTGACAACATCCTAATCTCAAATGAAACTGTCTTCTAACATTATTTAACATATCAGTGACCGACCTAATCGCAAGCGTTATTCTTTCTTTCGAGTCATTCAAACCTTGAGGTTTAGTTTTGTACACATTACT
>WOGR01007856.1:0-12154 GCA_015342045.1 Leptinotarsa lineolata | reverse complement strand
TATTTGCCATTTTTAGCTATTCTTTCAAATTTCAATTGCATTGTTTATTTCAGGGATTTCAAATCATTTTATAAATTTTAGAGAATGGAAGTCCGAACTGCTGAAATTCAAAAGTAATGTCTGCCTGTTTGGATTTTTCAAAGTCATCACTTTGGACGAGTTTTTTGTTTTTGCTACTCATAGGAAAAATGTGAGAAAATTTTCAACACCGTCTCAATTTTCATCCACGATTTAGATAATTACGTACAATTCCAATTTACATGTGCCATTCTTTCCAAGTCTTCAAGATGGACTGTCAACACAACTATTGATATATAAACTTTTTATCGTACAATTCACCAAAATGTGATTAACCTTCTTTCAAAAAGTAGTTTTGGTTCAGATTTTCTTGGATTTTCAAAAGATCTCAGAATAGCTGATTTGAAAAAAAATTATGAAAACGTGTGCTGAATTCAAAATGCAATACCATTTTGGAAAATTCCTGTTATTAATTTATGTTTTCTATGTGTGTCATACTTCACAGTAATTCGATATCGAGTAGTAAAATATGATTATGGAATTACCATAGCCTTTTTATTGATTTCAAATTCAAATGCAACAAATATATGTTGCCCAACATGAAAAAGCTATATATAATAATTATTAATAACTATATATGTATTGGTTCATATTGAATTTCGAAATTATATGAAAATATAATTTTTCTGGATCCATTACACTTCAAATTAACTTCGTTGTAAAAAAGACTAATCGATAGTGATTATTTGAATCACGAATGTTATGTGTGAATTATTATTTGACGGATTTGGAAACTTTTCTTTGATCATTTGATTATTTCTCTCAGGAATAAGTTCTCATAAAGTTTTTAATGAAATTATTTTCATTTATCTCTCATAAAATTACTTTCGATTTTTATAAATACTATTCGAGACGAATAAATGATGAGGTATTTATAAATATGTACGTTCTAGGGAAAGAATGTGAACATTTTGTCAGTGTATATTTACATTCTATCAACTTCTATTCGACATTTTGTAAAATTTTTTCAGTAAATATGTTGAATATTTGAGAAATACCTGATTTCATTTTCATAAATTTGATTATTATTTGTTCTTTTCAGTGATTAATAAGTACGGTTTCTGTTTCAGGTAAGACTTAACATCCATTCAAATATGTGAGTATAACAGACATAATACATTACAAATATCGTTCTTAACCAGAATCAATATATACCACTTTCCACAATCTGAAATACATAAAAGTTGTAATGGTGAACTTTATACATGCCTAGAAGAGGCAAACTGTTTTGCCCTCTGTTATAATATTGCCGTTTTGCCATATTTTCGATATGATTTTCATCTATTCTCAACCAGTTTCTCCAAATATTTCGGTATACGTATTTCAATATTTTATTCACTTATTTCATTCACATTGAAATGTGATCAATGTTAATTTTTTAACGGGTCCGGATTAAATTAATTTCCAATACATTTCTGAACTTTTGGTTTCATTTGTGTTCTTGTAATCTCTGAAAGTGCCGCCAAATTTGAAGAGGAAATGTAGACAATAGTTTCCTATTCTTATCTTACCCTTATCTAGCCTACGGTCTTTTCCCAACCATGTCTGAGAGATCTATATTTCAAAGGACACAAATGACAAGGATACTCTGTCTGAAAATTGCCAAAAAAATCTCTTTTTTTGTCTTCTTGGAAAATATAAAGTTCTTAGCCAATCTGAGTTTAGAAATATTATAAAATATTGTCTGCTGAGGAAACTGCTTTCATTCTGTTAATGAATATTTGAAATACACTTTCATAACTCAAATTTGACAACGGTTAGAATTGATATTGTCAGATATTTAGATATTTTATTTCTAACTGCAGTTATCATATGATAATATTCGGAAATATTTGTGATATTTATATGAATATTCATTACCTCCAGTCTTGATTTTGACTTGTTATAAACATATTCAAATATGTTGATTCACTTCACCAGTAAATTAGCTACAGTTGCTAAAATGCGAATGCATTCATTCTTGTTTCTACATTCTGTTCATTCCAGTGTTTTCAAGTTATATCTATTCGCCATGATATGTTTCGTGGGATATTTTCAACACCTTTCTTTCTCATTTGAATGCATTGGAGATTTCTTGTCCTAAATACTTTTCAAATTCGTATGTATCATCGGTAGTACCACTTATTTCCAGTTTATTTGAAACTTCTCCACATTCTTGTATATATTATGGCATTCTGCTTCGTGTAACAATAAACTGAATTCCCGAAATAAATTGAAAGAATGTTGACCCTTCTTTCAACGACGCTATTAAACATCACGATAACTGCTTCAAGAAGGATACAATTAACAAACTTTCATATCAGTTTCGTATCAGTCCATGTCAATGTTTACACGAAGCCTGGAAATGCCATTTTAACACTCAATGGTGCAATAAAAATACGTTTCCTGTCTCTGGATGTCATTAATTACCACTAGCGATGTTTGTTTTGAAACAATGATGGCATTGTTTTCATGTCTATCTGAAGTGGGAATTGAACAGTGCATTTTATATAAATGGCCTACAAGTGAATAGGATCAAACAGTTGCACAGAATACAAATTGTCTGGAGATCTATTCACATGCCTTTCAAGTGACAAAGATTGTTCTCGAAGATAGTAGCTGTTGGTTTCGCCATTTTTCTGTTTTACCTCAGTTAGATATTTGAACACCTTTTATAGCCAAGTCAAGATTGTTAGTCACTGATAAATATAGTGTTCCCCATTGGAGATGAATATTCTTCTGTTTATAGATTATACGAAGTAGCTAAGAAGGTGTTCATATATTGCATTATTTTTCTGTTTCTTCATTGGTACTAGTTCGAATTCAGAACATAGAAAAATGTTTTTTGACTGAAACTGTAAACTTATTCTGTGCATATTATTCAATATAATACTAGCCAAACGTAAATAATGAAATATTATCTTGGCGTATGACAAATATCTTGGCGTAATTTTCTCTGAGAGAAAATATTCCCCTAATATTAATCATTGATTTTTCCAATCATTCAGTGGATGTCTCCAGTTTGGAAAATTCATTTGAATAATTTGACATTTGAAAACAGTCCTATTCGATTGCCCATTGGTTCATCACACCTGTCCATGACGATTGGTCTCGCGCTAGAATTCGTATTATTCGTTTTCAATATGATAATTTTAGGGATTCCATTTTGAGTGTGCTACGTGAATTTTCGAAGAAGACCCGCCGGGAAAATTTGTTCATAGTAACATCTGTTTGTGGATTAATTCCAAGGGTTTTCATTTAGTGAAAATAATGCCTAGTTTTACTTGCTTGGGTATAGCATTTGAAGTTGAATTGACTTTTAATTCTCTTGGGAGAATACTAGAACTTCACGACCTGTTGTCTTTCCACATTTTCTTCACTTAGAAGTCACCATACTGTCGGCTGGAAAATTACTGGAAAAATTGATGACATCGCCCAAAAGATTTTGAAATCATTTTTCGATTTGGATTTTTGGAATACCCTTCTGAAACTTGAAGGTAGGTTTAATTATGATTTTTTTCCTGTATATATCATAATAAACGTATACTTGTTTGAGTTTTCGAGCTTGTGCTGAATTTCTATCACGAGGGTTATATATTTTTTTATAAATCGAAAACAATTCATTCAAATTATTCGTAATTTTTAAAGTAATTTTGGTAATCTGGGGTATATTTCAATTAACATTTATGTCAGAATTTTTTTAGAGCTGAGAAGACGTTGCTAATTTTTCAAATTTCGGAGAAAATGGTTTTCTATAGAAGAGTGAATTTAATTTGTCAAGAATGAAGGTAATTATTAAAAATTATTTTCACGTTTTTTGAAGTCGTCCGAATGTTTTTTTCAAATTGCTTTCTGTTCTATTCGTTATCGACATGGATTTTGTACTGACCTTTCGATCGAAATCACTGGTAAAATATATATTATGTTTTTTTAAATTATCATTATATTTACTCTTCAGGAAAACATTTGGCCGGTTATTTGATTAAATAGTTTATTCTGTTACAATGGAATTTCATTCGAGATTTATTTTAAAATCTAGGAAAGTAAATCAAACAATATTGGCGACAACTGATATTTTCTTTTTTCATTTTTTCAGCTTATATCGGTAAGCTGAAATGTGTTGATTTTTTAGCTAAATGATTATTCAGTTTTTGTTCTTGTTATAAAGTTTAGTTAGCTGTAAATACTTATATGAGTATTTTTGTAAACTTTTTTATTTCGAGGTTTTCAGATTTCTTGGAAATCATTTCAACATTATTTCTATTGTTTTGTTCGAAATAAAAAAGGGAAAAAACTCATTATTTTTTGTATTGCTCTATTGAGAAAAAATATATAAATACAGCGATTACTTTCAACGGTCAGTGAAAGTTTTTCTATCTGAATGCGTTTGGTTATATCCAAATGGGAGAAATTCTAATTCTTCGAATCCTTGCTAGGGTTTTATGGAGCAATGCAGAAGCTGCAATTTTTTTTAAATTTGGAAACATCTGTTAACCGAATCTAAATGAGAGCTTTTCAATCGATATTGAAGAATTATAGAAGGAGGACTTAATTTTTCTACCTACGCTGAATTCAGTGGAGTCAGGGGCTTCAACCTTTATTTTGGCACTTGAGGAGATCTCAAGCCACATAAGTAGACGGTGAATGATCAGCTTATTATGCCAATTTTTATTTATTCATAATAAATCAGTTCATTTTGCCGTTTTTGTTTTTTGTGACAGATGTGCTTAAGTTCATTTGGCAATTTAGGAACAGCTTTCAGACAGGCATTCGTCCTGAATTATTGTAAGTCGACTACTTGGAGGCTCGACTTGTGGCTGAAATATCCAGAACAAAATTCGCAAACCAACGTCGAACAGTGCGCTTATTAACATTATCATTTCAAAATGTCTGGTTACCATGAAAAGAAAGAAATGTATTCGTTACACTCTGTTCAAAAACACACCACAAAAAGCTAGAATTCACTACAAAAAGAATTGTATTGAGTTGCTTATGACCTTTTATCAATTAATTGAGATGGAATTTGCTAGTAGAAAAAAATATGAACCATTTTATTGTGGGATTTTCAATGAACATTTTATGAATCTGCAACATATGTTTTACATTCACAATTGTATGTGTTACAATTTTTACAGTTTTGTAAACTGTTTAGTGAAAATCTCAATTAAGTGTATTTAGTGAAGCGTTAATTCGTTTTGTTTTCGAATGTGCATTTCTTGCTAAAAAAAGTGGCCTTTCTATCTACTAAACATATTATGTAATATCGAAATCGGACGATTCAAATTGAATCATCTTGTTGAAGACATAGTTTGAAATAGGGTAATTTTCTAATGATCATTTTGAAATAGAAGGGTTTGACTATGATTTTCATTCAGCTGACACCTGCATTTCGATACCTTTTTATTTCAAGATTTTTCAACATTTGAAATGTTTGTTGCTAGGAAGTTTATATGACTCTTAACCTAATAATTGTTTATTACGATATAGAGGGGAAATTTTTCGAACTGTCTTCTGGTTGTTGAATTTCTGTGATTGAAAATTATACCAGCTGAAACAGCTACCACATTTATTAATCACACAGTGTTTTGAAAAGTTGTAAGAGATAACAGATTTCAATAGTTTGTTTGAAAATTATTTTGGGAAATGTCTCGCAAAACAAGTCGCTTGAATAGTAGAAATGATATCGAGAATTTACTGAGCAACATATATAACTTCTACATATTTCAATACATTTTTCATACAATCTGAAAAGCTGCCTATAGTTCCACTTCAAAGGGCTGGTATCCCTTGATCTTTAAGTGATAGAATATTTAGCACTGTCGAATTTTTGGAGAGAAAGACAATAGATTTTCTCGGAAAAGAGGAAAGAAGGTAACGACGTAGAAATTTTTCATTAGGAATCCTATAAATATATTATCAAAAAGAACGTACGTACGTAGGTAGACGTTGGAAAAGTCGTAAAGAAAATTTGAATTTTCTTTTTTCAAGCATCACCTGCATAAATATTAGATTTCTTTTGGGGCATTAAAAAATTGATGATAGGTGTCATGGCATATCGGGCCGTTGAGTTAGATGATGACTGAAGGATATGAAACATTTCATTTATGCTTCGCAGAAATGAAATGTTTCAATTACTGGACGAGATTACCGACGTTATTCTCTCCTTTAAGCCAAGGGATTGTTTGTACTTATGATAATATATCGGATTTGCCTTCACTTCCACTAAAAAATGTAACAAACCATAGATTTAGTGAGTGGTATTCGACAGAATCATATATATATATAACATTTCATCTCGGCTGTCCTTGACAATTCAAATCAAGAAGTAAACATATTTCCTCTGACGAAAAAGTCATCTACGGATTTAACAGAAACTTCGATCTCAGTTCATCAAAAATAAATGAAACGACATTCAAAACTAAAGTTCAGACGTTTGCGGTCAAATAAGAAATCGCCTCCTGACTTTCTGCAGCTTTCACTGAAAACAAGCAACTTTACGATACCGCAGATCAAAACTATGGTAATAATATATCAATTCTAGAGATGACACTGTTTTGATCTACTGGATCAAAAATTAAATTATTATTGGAAAAGAACATGGTGTTCTGATAGTTGAGGTAGAACAACGTTCTATTTTTCATGAAGACTGTTTGGAACACTTTTGGAAGTTATTGGGGCCTATTCCTCATATTCAGCCCGTTCGTTACTCGAAGGATATCAGTGTTAATGATATTCTCAATAACGTCAGTTGCAGCTCTTGGATCATTTGATATTTATATGGATAATAACGTACTCTTTTTTCTGAAAGTTGATTTTTTTGCACTTGGAGTAACTGATGACCTACTCGGATTCCATGCTGTCCCATTTTGTTGAAAGTTTTTTTAAATTTGATGTCGAAAACAGTTTTGCATAATCTAGAAGTGTTAATATGGCAGATGAAATTTCAGTTATGAATCATTTCTAGATGTTCACAAAGAAATATTAAAAAAAAATTCGATAAAATATTGAAAAAAAAATTCTGAAACATTTACATACCAATGGAAAAGAGTAAGTCGTGTAGAGTTTTGGTTTCCCTTGATAACCTACCCTACATTTTGCAAGTACCTTTTTGATATTTTTCACATTCTTGTGATGTTGTGAACTTACTGCTCAACAAGATTTGTCTTTTTGATACACATATGTATCCATCACAAATGTATCCAGCATATGGCTGTCCTATTGATAGCATAGTTGGAAATACCTCTAAACTGAAGGGTGTACTTGAATATTCCGATTGATATGTAGTTTAATTCAGGGGGAGCATCAAAAATCATCTTAAGGAAAAAATTCGTTCAGGCCAATCTCTACTCACCTATAATAATAATAGACCACCATTTTTAATTGCTCTGACCTTGCACTGACGAGAGGCCAAATAGCCCGAAACCTATATGCAAGTGTGCCCGTTTCAATAATTGAAAATCAATTTCAGCAGTTGTATAGCCAAAATCATATGCAGAAGAATCCTGCACTGACACCTGTCGAATATAATCTAACACCCTTCGTGTTTCTAGCCAGGGGAGTAGTTGTTTTCTGACAGGTGTCAGTTCATTAACCTTCTGTGTAGGTAGGTAGAGGCTGGCCGCCAGTACGAATTGTCCCTTGGATGATTTGATGACGCCAAATGATAACTCTCTTCATATAGTGATAGAGAGAAAAAAAATATTCTAGTTGAATGGAGAATATAAAAGATATGATTTTTCAATTTGCAGCTGCTGAAACCACACAGGAGAAATTTCAAATATTTCCTGAGATGAAATACTTTTATATGTTCTTATAGGAATCTTATTTCTTTCTCCTTGATACCATTAACATCCTCATCAACTGTAACAAACGAACTTTGATTTTTTAACTTGCACACTGATGTTTCATACTAACAAGATGAGAATATATCTGATCAAGATTCCAGATAATGAAACAATCCTCTTTTATTTATTATTCTTGGTGTTTGGAGACTTTTTGAAGTTATATGATTCAACAGAATAACTCTTCAGCTTTCTTCAATTTCATGTGGAATTCAAGACACCAGTATCTCACAGTACCTTGAGGATTGAGAATGCACTTGAATGACCCGAAATAATGCATTTTTGATAAAGACTGTGCTTGCACAGGATTTACATTACAAATAATGTGTAGGTGGCTCTCATGTTAGAAAAATCACATCATCCTATGTTGATTTACGGTACTTTTCATTCTATCTGCTATTTTCTAGAATGGGTAAAGTTTATCTATACATTCAAATGAGGTCAATGATTGTATCTACTCCAGAAACTGCTCTTTTGACTTCAGAACAATCCAAGAATTAGTACTCCTGCATCGTAGGAGCCATCGACCGACTTGATGATCATCGTTTGTTGCAAGAACAATTGAATTGAAATTGTTCCTCCCATGTCGGAAACCAGAGAGCTGCAGCTAATGCCAGAACCGCTAGTGCTGCGTTTGTAAATAAAGTTAGCAAGCTGTCTCCGTTCGACCGTTTCCCAATCACAATTAAAGCCCGATCTCTGTGTGAGCGCTCACTGCAAACTAACTCCGTTTTTTCCTAACAAGACGGTATTGTGTTTTTGGGTCAGCAGATAATGCACTTGTGAAGGGATGCGAGATCAAAGGATCGTAGTTTAACTTTGATTCGGTTTATGAGTTAGGTTTTCTGGATCGTTTATCAAAGAGGGGTGTTTGGCGTATAGGGCGAAGTGTGACCCAAATTTCGGTTTAACAAACGTTGAACGAACTCTAGACGAAACGAAGCATACGCCTATTGAAGGAGTATCGTATTCGGAGTAGTTGAGTAATTATACTGTGTCGTTGTTTTACTCAAAGAGTTTTAATGGAAAGTAATCAAGGAGAACCACTTATAAGAAAACAACACGTCTTATGATTGGAAATTAAACGTGTCAACATAAAGTAATTAGCTAAAGATTTTCACTCAAGCTGTATTATATTTTTAAATATGGGTTCTGGAAATAGTAAGAATGATATTTTGAAATCTGACTTAGTTATTAAAAACTCATCTATAGTGGTATGGTGGAAAACAGTATACGATCACCGAGAACGTGATAGTTCGCACTCCCAGATCTGAAGCCTCGAGGAAGTTAACCTCAAGAGCACCCGCCACGAGAGCACCCGTTAAAGAAATATAATAATTTCAACTTTTTGGTAATGCCAAAGTCGATATAATCATTCCCAATGAATGGTTCCAAGTGGAAATAATTGTTCAACCCCTTTGAAGTTTTCGGAAACTTGTATGTTTGTGTTACAGCATCCCGAATGGGTCAGAATATGCCCTTATAGGATTTGCCAAGCAGTAATTTGATTTTGTGTTATGAAAAAGAATTCTTAATTTTTGCAATGCGAGGGTACTCCTGATTCTGACTTCCATTATCATATAGGATCTTGTGAAATGTGATTCAAGAGAAAACATTGGTAATTACTCAGTGTAACGAATTTGATATTTCTTTCTTTTCATGGCTCCAAAGTAGACAGATTCACAACTGCAAGGCACTTAAGGATCATTTGGACTAACGGTTTCAGTAGGACTAAATGTCGAACTCACATTGTGTTTTTACAAAATCCTCTCGATTCATTTGTGGAATATTCTTGGCAAAGGCTAGGAAAGCTTTTTTATTGGGGCGCCTTTCTGGTGTTACCTTGCCGTTACCTCTCCTGGTTCGCTTAATTACGGCTGAAGCCAAGAATTCAGTGTCGTAATAATATTTAGGCCTACTAAAACCATCAGGAAGTCTCTAACGTCGGCAAAGAACTCTGTCTAGTTATATCAGGGATCTGATATAGAAAATGCACTGAAGGAAGGTATTCGCGATATCGTATTTTAACAAACCCATGTGCTTCAACAGAGAACCCACAATTAGTGTAGGTACAAGGGCGAAAATAGAAATTTAAAAATTCTAAAATAATTTTAACGCAAAGGAAAACGCAATGAATACAAAGGAAGTCCAGCTTCGTAACCCACGGTTGAAATATAGAAACGAAACCAGACACATCATCGAAATTAAGCCACCAGAACCCCAAACGATATGAGAACCTTTTCCCAAAGAGTAAAAGAGCATAGTGGTAGATTTTTGAATTTGAAGACCAATTCCATATCTGAAAACAATCTTTTAAATTGTTGATCTATAGGTAATTAGGTATAGAATTTAGTTAGTATAAACACGTCTGATGAAACTATTATATAATGAAACAGGTAATGTGTTTTTGTAAACTGTTTGCTAAAATCTCACTAGAAAGGGTTACATATGTTTTCAAGTGTGCTACGTAATGTTTCTGATCAAAATAAGAAAATTACAATAGGGCTTCCAGAAACCAAAGTGCCACTAGCATGCAAAGATAGGTCAGAGGTTTGCGTCAAACTGTTAGTATATTTAGTTAATAGAAAATGATTTTCAAGAGAATGAGAAGGGAAGGTAACCATTGAGTTTTGTTGAACATATGAAATCCAGAAAACTACCCATTCATTGGGAAAATCCATCGTTATCAAAAATATCCAACATTTCTTTCTAAATCAATGAAGGGGTTTACTGCGATTTGATGAGAATGCAATGAACCATTTGTTTTCCTGAGCTGAATTCAATAACAAAATTACCATTCACAACAATTAAAATGTACGCAATAATGTCACGTAAAAGCTTACACCGCTCATCTCTATGAGGTTATAATTTGTACAGTGGAATATAGGAAAAAAATGATGACCAAAACTTTTCTTTAATTTTCAATCAACTTGGCTTAAAAATAGCTTTTGGTTCTCCTTTTGAAGTTTCTGTATGTTATAAACCAGATGTTAATTAGTAAGGGTAAAGTCTGCCTGCAATTTCTTGATATCGTACAGATTGGTTTTTTCGTGGATAATTCAACACCTCGAAAAAAATATAAAAATATGCTTACGAAAATATATTTGTGAAAAAATTGTTACAAAAATAAGGATGAAGTTTATCACAAGACCCATAACTGAGTTGAACAAGGTTGCACGAATATATTCAAGAAACCTTTCAAAAATCCAGAAGGACGTATTCAGAAAAATGCATAAAGATACTGGCCACTTTCCTTATATAAATCCTGCTTTTGCAGCACTGGCTTTAAATAAATCTCGTCACAAAATACATCGAACTTCAAAATATCTAAAAGATACCACACTTGACTGAAAATGTGAAAGGTTTTTTCTGGGTACGTATCTATTAAAATAATTCAACCAGGCAAAAAATTCAATCAACAATCTTTTTTCGAAAAATGCGTTAAAATCATTCTCATCATTCTATGTTTTCCTCATAAGGAATAAAATAACGATAAAAAACTTTTGAAACAAGCTTTTATTTGAGTGCCCTAAAAAACAAAATAAAATTCCTAATCACATTAATCACATTCACATGTTTGTAATTAAATAAAAGTGCCGTGAATGCTTAAAATATGGAACTTTAATCTTGAATAACTTTTTTGCACACAAATGATTTAACGTGTTTGAAATTCATTGCAATCAATACGTTGTTTATCTGTCAGAATGTTTCTTAATTTAAATTTCATCTGACTGATTTCTTCTGGGCATTGCGACAAGCTTTTATTATAATTTCAATTCCGTAAAGTCATAAATAAATGTGGTAAATGTGATTTAAAATTCTATTTACAACTTTTTAGGGCACTTAAGTAAAAGCTTGTCTTGAAAGTTTTTTATTATTATTCAATTTTATATTTTTTTAGTTTCAATCGATACTTCTCGATCAATACGAAAGTCCATCTATAAAACGGAGAGAACCAGAAAACGGGAAAAACTATTATTAGGATAAACTATATTCTATAGAAGTAGGTAGGTACCTACTCCTCCGGCATACCTTACAGAAGAGTTAGCTTGTTATATTTCTTAGTCTATTCATTTCATTGATGGCATCATTATTACATGGCCAAGTCCCAGTTGATTTCGAACAGTCTAATTCTTCTATCAGGAGGCCTTCTATTGATGTGACCCTACTTAAAACCACGTACGCTTGGCTGGCAGCGAATAACTTTGAACCCAAGTGTACAACAGCGTGGTCAACCGTACTACCCTGCATTTTGT
>WOGR01007855.1:0-11431 GCA_015342045.1 Leptinotarsa lineolata | reverse complement strand
TTTTAAGGTAATACTGTATTTGTATATTTCTTTTACCTTATGGGGATTACCCGTATACATAAATGAATAAACAAAAAAATTTTACAACAGTAACAGTGCACAATTTCTCATTTTACAATTATTTCAGTTATGATAAATCGAAAGTGATACTTATATTTTCTTCTTATATTTTCTTTCACTTTGTTGAAAGTTTATTGTGACAGCCAAAATGCTTTTTTCCCAAAAATGAATCTCTTTTAAAAATACCTCCCATTTCAATTTGAATATTTTATGTTTTTCTCAATGAGAGAAACGAAATCAGATGTTTCATTTTGAATAAAACGTCCAACATCAAATTTCTTGATAAGGAATGAAATTTTTTTTTAATTCACAGAAGTAATAGAGGGGCTTGACAAAAAATGTTCTTCAAATTTCTGATCATACGACCGTTTCTGAGTGACAGTTGGGTTGTAATGCAGTGTAATATATTGACATTATGATTTCATTTCAAAATGTTTAAGAACTGTCAATAGTACGATAGTACTATAGTACGATAGTTGACAGTTCTAAACATTATACTTCTGGAACTGTCAATAGTTCTATCGTACTATTGACAGTTCCAGTAGTATAAAAAAATGTTTCGCCTTCAACTTTAAATGAAAAAACACTGCTTGGATTTGCAACGACTCTGCAGTAAAATATTCAGTAAAAGTTAATTGATTGCAATTCACCAAGGAAAGTATATTCGTTCTGGAATGAAATGTTAGAATGGAAAAGTTATAACTATAATCAACATCACGCTATCGTATGATTTTATATTATTCTTCAACGAAATGCATCGGTGATCTAGTGAAAGCGCGCCTTTGACGAAGATTCCCTGAATCTTAACAAAGAACAAACGGTATTATTATCAGTGTGAGTGATTCCATGGTTCATTATCACCACATGAAAATTTGTATAAGAGTACTTTTCTCAATGTCAGCGGAACTTGAGAAGTGTGTCGATGTCCATACAGTCATTGTTTGGCATACGGCGTCATTGTTTACAATTACGATCTTTCTTTATACAGGGTCAAAAATATATACTGTTCAAAATGACTCGATGTACAGCAAAGAAGACTTATTCATTACATTCAACTGCAAATGAACCAGAGTATTTTATTTTAATTGAATGAAGTGTATTTTTATTGTTACTTTCTTGAGATTCAAAAAAAATTCATTAACAAAGTTTTGACTCTAGTTGCTGCCTGGAGTCGGAATGAGAAAATAAAAGGGTAAATCCGTCCTGTGATAAGAGGACACTAATATGACAACCACAGGTTTTCCGTTGGACAATGATGGTGCTCCAACGATGTCTATTGGAGAAAAAAAAGGCACCATCAGAGAAAATAGTTATTTTTGTATTAAGTGCGTAAAATGAGTGTTTTTAATTGCACATGAGAGTGCCATTCGTGGCCATTCTCTCGAATGTGCCATGAAAACACGAATTTTATACACGAAATACTAATAACATTTTTTTACAACTGTTAATGTGAATTTACATCGTCTAAAATATTTTGAAAATGAATACTTCCAATACATCTTGACGTGGTAGTTTGTCCCGAAGTTATCGCTTTTGTCTTGAAAATATTATTCAATGTTTTCAGTAGAATCGTATTCATAAATTTTTCATATCTGAAAGAAAATGACTTAATAATACTTCTCTTTTCCATACATTTTATCCCATACTTCCAATTTCAGCATCCAGTGGTCTTTCTGTGCCGTTACTATAGAAACGGTTTGTTGTCCCGCGCGCCGCGAGTTTGACTCTATGTTTGCTAGTAATTGCTTCAATTTCAAATTATCTCCAAAAATATGGATGTTGATTATAATAGTGGTAGTGAAAACCCATTAGATACATCTGAGAAAGTAATATGTTACCGGCCAAATCCAAGTTATTATATGAGAAAATATATGACCAATTTCTAAAAATGTGCTTATATGCTATTTTGAGGAAAAATCGAAAATTATAAAACATACCTTGAATATGGGGCTGTAGTATGGCATCCTTCCCATATTGTTCATAAAAATAGACTAGAAAAAATTCAAAATAGATTTCTGAGATATTTATATTACATAAAATATAAAGCATACCCGGACTATAATGCAGTTAGATCCAGTAAAACTACGAAATGAATTTAAAATACCCAGTCTAGATAATAGAAGACGAGCAAGTATAGTGTTGATGTGTTATAAAAGATATAAAAAAATTGTAACTGCCCCAATCTCAAATCTCTACTAAAAGAGAGAATTCCCAAAAGAACAACAAGACTCGTTCAATTCTTTGATGTACCATACGTATCAACAAATAACTGTTCACCTATCCCTATCGTTACAATAATCAAAATAACAAACAACTTCCTGTTAATGTCAGATATCACCTTTGTTTGCCTCCGAAACAAGTGAATCATGGTTAAAAACATACTTTTCAAACCTAGAATAAATTTATGTTTTTTCCTTCCATTCGGCTTTATATATGTATTTATTAGAATTCTATTTATGATTTAGACTGTATTGACACTTTTTATGAGAATTATTATTTTCACGTACTGAGGTTTTTACCTGTTTGAAAATAAATAAATATCAAAAACTAAAGTTACCATCGCCATTGATAAAAAAATTAACTGAGATAATAATCATAAAACTTGTGGTTTATACACCAGCATAACGAAAATATGAAACAAAGCGGATACGGTTGATAAAATCTTAATTGAAATGTCGGTTCATTAATTACTGTCATTAAAGGAATGAGCGGTGTATTTTTCAAGGAAATGGAATCGCGAAGAAAGCTCCGTTATGTCATAAAAATATTATGTATCAATTTCATAAAAATTATCATAGGCGATATAATTTCAAATCGAAAGATACAAAGATACGGTTGCATAGAGAAAATTATTAGTTTTCTTTTCTCAATGAGGTATAATTTCACTGAATTTATTCATAAATCACGCCTACTAGTATATACAGGGATGGTTCTGATAAATTATTGTCAACTATGATGCTACTCAAAAATTCACAAACGAACTTACATCAGAGTCTCGTAAGTTCTACAACTTATAATTTGAAATTTTGGGATAGAAAGGTTTTGGCTTTCTACCTCCATCTTTATCCAAAAAATTTGGGAAACTTCCAGAGGAAAGAAAAAAGCAATTGATTTCAAAATGAACTCCCTACAAATATGTGTAGATCATACAAAGAAGTTACTTTCAGACACAATTTGGAAGAAAGAGCCCTTTCGAATCAACTACTTTTATATGAGCATTGAATTATATTATACAAAGAACATATTTTCCTATTCAGTTTGTACTCCAAACATTCGTTATGGAATTGAATCAGATATCATTCACAGGATCGCTACACAATATAGTAATGTTATCCAGATTGGTGCTGAAGAGGCAATAAGGTAAGTGTCTTATTCCGAAACATCGATGTTCACGATTGAGGATGACAGTGTTCCATGTAGATGAAATTTTATTCCTTTCATTTACTGTATTGTGTAGCCATCCTGTGAATGATATCTGATTATATTCCATAACGAATGTTTGAAGTGCAAACTGGAAAGGCAAAACTATTATTGTATAATTTAATGTTTATCTTAAAGTGCACTTTTGCCAGTGCACAAGTCGATTAATTCCGTCAGCATAAAAAGTGCGTGCTCGGGATTCGATGAAGTCAACATAGGGCGTTTTTGCCTGGTCATGATTGGCGAAGGTTCTTCCGGTGAGAAAGATATCAAAGTACTCGAAAAGAGGGTAGTCGGTCGGTGGGAGGTCTGGGGAGTATGGTGGCGAAGGCAGAACTTCGACGTTCAATTCGTTTAATTTTCGGACTATGATTTGTGAAAAGTGCGTTGTCGTGGAGCATGATCGGGCCTCTTCTGTTGAACAGTTAGCTGCTGCTAACACAATTTTCAGTACATTTCGTCGATTTCCTCACAATAAGAATCTGCTGCTGCTTCGAGTCTAAAACCTCCGGAATGATATTTCGCTAACTAACGTCGAATAGTGCGTTTATTAACATCATCTCGCCAAATTGCGCTTTGGTTCAATTTAAATTCTTAGAGAAAATTGACCGAACTGCGCTTTTGCTTAACGAGATCATATAGTTGATAAGCTGAGAAGAGGCCAAAAAATTCAAATTTGGAAAAAATGTATACAGCATTACAAATGGTAACGACTATTTTCTATTGCAGTGATGATTAGTAATGATTTTCACAATTTGTCACTGAAAAAAATTGGAGCAACATTATTTTCGTCATAACTCGCTTAGTTTTGATGCTAAGAAGTTTTGTAAATAACAAAAATAATTGCATGAAGGCTATTTTCCGGGTTTTTTGGCCGTGGTCTGCAGGTTTTTATGCCTGACGTTTCGTCTACTGCTGCAGTAAACATTTTCAAAGGTAACGGTCGCAATACCGGTTCAGTACTGAAATAGTAGTTGATGGAGTGAAGACGATAGGAACAAGAACCCGAGCTTCAACTCGGGCATTGCGACCGTTACCACACCGCATTTGAAAATGTCTACCGCACCAGTAGAGAAAATATCAGGCGTAAAAACCTGCAGACCACGGCCAAAAAACTCAGAAAATAGCCTTCATCAGTTATCTCCACCGTGAAAGTTAACATTCTTCAACAAAAATAATGTTTTTCTCAAGAACTACCATGAGTTTCCCAACAAAAATGCATTGTTTTTTGTTACTTCACATTGAAACTTGTAATGTTGGCATTTGAATAAAAGCCAACCTTCAACAAGCTATTAATTAGCTTGTATAGAATCAATCCTACAACTCCACCATTATTTTTGTTCATTTATAAGCTACATTTTACTTGAAATGATTTTATCGATAATATACTTTTTGAGTTATTCGCAAAAAACCGTCTGAAAATGTGGAATTATTGATTTAGAAATTGACAATTTCAAATTTGGAAGAAATATTTTTCACCCCCCCGAGAAGGGGTAGCATCCACCCACAGGGTAAAATAAACCCCCCAGTATGGGTTAACTTTCAAGTAGAGGGTAAGTAGAACAAAATTATACAGTATCGTCGTATTTTACCTCCGATGATTGGAAATAATTAGCTTGCTTGATTCTACCGAGAGTAATAAGTTCAAACATTTTAGTAACTAACCAGAGTTGTAAGTTTTTAAATTGACATGTTAATTATACTGGATATCACTTAACGTCCTAGGTGACAAGAATTCAGGGTTTATCAACGATACGTGGGTGCTTCCCTATATTTGACATAAGAAAATATGTCTCAAATGAGTATTGTAGAGAATGACGAAAACTATAATATATCAATGTTGTTTTTCAATTAAACATCATGTATCCTTCAAAAGAGTTCCCAAAACTATAGTTTTGTTTGGGAATATACCAGATAGAATTTATGTCACAAAATGGGTTCATTCAACACCAATTATCTTAAATGGAATGAAAATCTTTAATATGCCCTTGAAAAAAGTGTATTTTTATTTCCAATTCCGAGTTCTGATCATAATTCAGCTGAGACGCGTTCGGGAACACTTTTTTTCAGTTTGCTTCTAAAGGAAAGTTGTCAAGTAAAAGCAATGGCGATTTTTTTTATTCAATGCTGAAAAACAATCAAAATCTTCCACTATGTATAAATTAAGTTTGTCTTCAATTCATTTTCGAACCCAAACTCGACACAAAATATCTAAATTCATTTTTCGCTATTTCGAAAAATATAGTTATCGGAGCGAAAAAACAAAAAAGCACTTTTTAATTTCATTTTCCACATATTTTGTTGATTCTGTAACGCTTGTTTGTTGATTATGTAACGTTAGACCATTTTTTCACCATTCAATCGACTTTAGATCACTCAGAGTAAATGAGATTCAATGGTGAGCACCGAAAAAGTAGTCACCCTGTGTAACGCTTCAACATTTGTAAAAAAACTATAACTTTCGACGCATTCTATGAAATATAGTACTGAAGTGAATATTACGAATATCCAAGTAATCGTTTTAGTACAGACTTGGATTCGAAAAATTATGATTCACCATTAGTCACATTCTTCTGTTGCTCACAACAAAATATGCTAATTTTCATGATGTATTGTAATTGAATGAAAAAAACAATAGCACAGAATAAGCAATAATTTTAGATATGTATTCACGGATTTACGTATTTTCATATTAAAATAATTAAAATTTCCCATCAAATACTTATGGTCACAACATGTCTTAACACGCCTCTTTCTAAAACTGATTGCATATCAGGTAGAGTTGCCAGAAAATATTTTCCTTCAATTGGAAATTTCTAATATTCATAAATAATGGTTTTTGGAATGTAATAATAATAATTGTCTTTGTATTTGGTTGCAATTCCAACCAAGTGCAATTACAACCAAGTATTGCCAGACGAGTATCTAATTACCTGACAGAAAGGTTTGGTGATAAATGGATAGGGAAGTTGCCAGCAAGGTCTCCAGACTTAAGTGTTACGGATACATTCACTGAAAAATTGAGCTTATGGTCAGAGGGAATATCAAAATATTGAGGACCTTCAACACAGCATTGTTAGAGATTTCGCAAGATTGAGGAGAAGGGAAATTAATCGTGCAGTGAATAATATTCGAAGAAGGGCACAGTTGTGTTATCATGAACAAGGCCAGCATTTTTAGCATTTGCTGTGATTTACTTTTGTATTTACATATTAGTTAATTATTGTTATTTGTTCAAAGTTCTATTTTCATTGAAAAAGACACAATGTCTAATTCACCTCATACACACCTCATTTATCAAATTTTTGATTGTTGATTCTGTCTCCGTATTTTTTCATCGGCTTTTCAAACGAAACAAACTCGGTGAAATTTTGATCCAATAACTTGAACATAGTTCGATGTAGTTGTCGTCTACCGAGATAGAAGTTTGAATATATTTTCGATGTTCTAACACTGTTTTTATCGTACTTGTAACAAATTTGTATCATATCTCTTTCTTATCCATTCGTGAAAGTCATTTTTCGCCAAAAATTTAGTGACTTGTACAATAACAAAATGTTAAGGAGTGCAACCCATTGAAAGTCATTTAGAAACATCAAAGTCAACGGCTATTATGATAAGAATTATTATTTTTTTCAATATCTCCAATTTTTCGAAGAAGAATGATAATTTATGATACATTATTGGAGAGGTGAAAGGAAAAATAATAAAAAAATTAAGTTTATGATGGTGGCTGGAAGACGAAACGTCGGATAGCAAATCTGGAAACACCATTATGTAGCAGGGAAAAAGTGGTAATGTGAAAATGTAATTCATTTTCGAATCCTTAGAAAAATAAAGCAACAAAAAAATAGAAACCATTTTCCGAAATTTCTGTTTTTTCCGAATACCTCCGGATACACTCGGAATTTCAGAACCTTCTCAACAGCATATTGTTAGTCAGGTAAATGCGCAACTTTGCCCCAATTCAATCATCTTGGAATCTCTCATATTTTTCGAGATCCCAATGGTGAGGATCAAATTTGAAACACCCTGTATAAGGTCAGAAATGGATATATAGATGTCACAAAAAAACTGGATGTGATTGGAATGAAATTATTGGATATTCATAATGAGGGTACGCCAATATGTACAAAAAACACCACAAAGATCATGTGACAAGAACAGTGTTGACCAGTATTATCAATGTTTCTTTACTTTACTCTATTTATCAAAAAACCCACATCAAAATCCGTTGCGTAGTTTCAAATATTTAAGCAAATATAGGGACAGACAGTGGGAAGCGACTTCGTTTTATACTATGTAATGATAGTGATTCATGATAAATATTGAAAAAAGAGTGTGTACCGCTAACCAGTGTGAGGACCAAAAAATTCAATATTTGGTTCACACTAAGGTGTTCATCGCCCTCTCAACAATCGGATATGGTGGTTTCGGGTTTGATACTTTTTTTATTATAATTTTCATTAGTGTTTTTGTAGGCATGTCAGGAACGGGGATCCTAAAACCTATTTTTGCATCTTGCTCTATACCACTTAAAAGTCATTGTCTTTCCACTCGTCCTCTATTTATTTTCTATTTTCAAGTTTAACTTCGTCAATTTCATTTATTCTGCCTATTCCATACAATTTGAAAAAGTTTTTCTCACATTCCGAAGAAAATCAGATATTTCACATATGCAATTAACATCATTACCCTTTTCAATGGTAGACGGCATTGAAAGGTATTCTTTCTGGCAGTTTTAGTAAAATTGCAGCTAATGATTTTGAATTATTTTTTTCGATGCTTTAACTTGTTGTGTTTTGTCAAATCTGTACAGCAAACATTAATAATTAAATTTGCATCCTTCATTGCAATTGGTATGAAGTATCGTTGCTGTAAACGCTCCCACTTGAATTTTATTAGAGAATTTAATTCCCACTAACTTCAACTGAATTCGAAATTTTGTTCAAATTCATGATTGAAATTTTTATAAATCGCCCACCTCAAAATGGACATTCAAATCATATGAATGTCTATTAGTAGTCGGTAACGGTTACTAACTGCTTTTCTCCCGAAATGTCGCTAGTAAATAACCTTGAAATGGAGAATGTCACCAGAAAACGACATCATTATCAAATCGAATTGTTATAAGAATAATGTTGATTATCAAACTGAAAACAGTCAAAGTAGGTGAAATGAGATGTGTAGGTGAATTTCATCATTTCGGACTTCCACTGTCTAATATGATATAAAATAATTTGAAATACCTGAAAGAATCAAAGGAATTTGAAAAAAATAGCTGAAAATAACAATTATATTAAGCAAAAGACCTGGAATGGAATTACTATAAGATAAAAATTCGAGCAAGAATTGGAAATTGAACGATTAATAAGAATGGGCTTTTTCAATGACCCACAAGAAGCCCCGACTCTGGTTGAGATACGTTGACGACACCTTCATATTATGGAACCATGGGAATACATAATTAGACGCCTTCCTGAAGCACATCAACAGCGTAAGGCCTTCCATCATTTTCACAATGTAGAAGTAAGTCCACAAAGAATGCCATTCTTAGACGTATTGGTGAAGAGGACCGACACTAAGTGGGAAACATCTTCATACCGAAAACCCACTCACACGGGACCGTAACTGAACCACGAATCCAACCACCATCAGTCCACTAAAAGAGGAATTATCAAGACTCTGGTAGACCGTGCTTTCTGGTTCTGTAATACGAAGAAAAGTTTCGAGAAGGAACTAGGCATCATAAAAAATGATCTTCAATGGAATTTTACTCCAACGTGACCGTGAAACAGACTTTGGCTAAGAGACAGCAAGAGTCTTGCAAGGAAGAGAAGCCGTCACAATCAGTACTTGCACTTCCCTACATCAGATGATTGTCGGAAACGATGAGAAGAATTGGGTCCAAGTACATCAGAACCTGCTTCATATCCGGAAACGCTATCCGTAGGCCACCAGGCCACCGAACGCGGACTGGGATTCCAAGAATTGCATTTACTGGATACGTTGCGAGTGCGGAAAATCGTATATCGGTGAAACTAAGAGGATTTCGAAAGTCCACATTGCCGAGCACAAGAAACACACACAGCGAGGAGAAACGAGCAAATCGGAAATAGCAGAAAATGTACCACTCTTTTTTCGGATTCTTAATCTTCACGTCAAAATACGGAAGTGTAGCTCAGTTATTTTTAGACTATGATGGCATTTTTAGTGGAAGTTCAGAAAAGCATGTGATGCCTTCACTTTTTCATCAAATACAGACAATATTATCTACAACAACTTCCGAAATGCTCACGATAAACCAAAAAAATCTGTAAAAATATATAGACGTTACACTAATTCTCATCAATTCTGATTATTATATCATTACATATTTTTTAATTGTCGATAATTATCATTTGAACATAAAAGCTCAATAACTAATTGAAATGTTATTACAAAATTTGTTATGAATCTGTTAACCTCAAGTATGCCCAATATGGCATGTTCGTCTATTTATGCAATCAATAATAATTGACATAATTATTTCCTTCATGGCCGTTTGGAATTTCATGAATTGTTTGCGGTGAAATTGTGAACTTCTTCCGCAAATAACTCTGTTCATGGTCAATATCAAATTTTTTGAATGGTTTCCGCACATTATATTATAGGAATTGCAATGATTGGATTAAAAAAACTATAATTTCAGCAATAGTAGTAGTAGTAGTATTTAGCGATACTACAAAACTTTAATAACAGTGATTTTATCTGTGGAGGTTGGTGATCCAACTAATTATTTCTTCTCGAAAATTTGAGTGGGAAAAAATTGATATAGAAGCGATTTCGTTGAAGAAATTGCGATTTCAATAACTTCTTTGAGAGTTCTTGCCTGTCAATATGAAAGATGTTCCTTAATTAAATGCATATATTTGAGAAGATAGTTCAAAAGTGATGGCATGTTCATATATGTGTTTGTATTTCGTTTTAAACATGCCGTCATAGGTTTTGTGATTTTTGCAAAAGCTTTGATAAATTTTTGGTAATATCCCATTAAGCCTAAGAATGATTTGATTTCTCTCTGAGTTTTTGGGATAGGTAATTTTTGAATTGCTGAGATTTTATACCGATTGTATTTCACTCCCTCGGGGGTGATTAAATGTCCTAGGTAGGCTACTGATTTTTTAAGTAATTCAGATTTATCCAGTTGTATTTTGAAAATTGCTTTCCTCAGTCTCTCGAATACGTCTTTCATTCTAGAGATGTGTTCTTGCAAGGAGCTACTGAATATTATCATATCCTCAAAGTACACCAAACAAATTTCGTTGTTTAAGCCCCTCAGGACATTTACCCCAAAAGGCATACGCCTCAATTCGTAGTACCCATTTTGTGTAGAGAAAGCTGTCTTTGGAATATCATTTTTGTCCATTTCAATTAGGTGGTATCCTGATGCCAAATCCCGAGTTGTGAAATAATTTGCTCTACCAAGTTTGTCTAATTTTCCTAATATTCCTGAATACTAGCATGTTATTGAAGATCACTCCGTATACCTTCACATTTGAATTATGGAGTTTGAAAATGAAAAATGGAAGAAAAATAGTATCGCTACACATTATCAATCTCACTTACCTAAGGAATTTAATGCAGATTATAATTAATCCTCACACCAATTCCAAATATCAACTTATCGCAAAATTAAAAATATTAAATTCATGCGGCCTCACATACCGATACGTAGAGAAGAGTGATTGCAATTGTTTTGGTTTGAGACCAACGTAGCATTATTGTTTTGTATTGTTTCACGGTGGATATGTACTTAACTGATTCAAAATTGAAATCGATTGTTGGAAATATATTTTTTTGAGAGAATTTTTTCAAAGATCATAATTATTACGATATGAAAGTATTACAGAGAAATGTCGGCATATATGTCTACTACTCGTACGAAGCCGGAAAGACTACTATATATATA
>WOGR01007854.1:0-12155 GCA_015342045.1 Leptinotarsa lineolata | reverse complement strand
GGATCACTCTTTACCACGACAATACGAGCTCTCACACATCGGCTCAAACAACTGCATTTTTGAGCACCCAAAACATCGATTTGATGAGTCATCCACCGTATAGTCCTGACTTTGCACCAAATGACTTCTTTTCATTTCCGTACGTAAAAAACAAACTGAGAGGTCAACGTTTTTCAACACCTGGAGAAGCGGTTTCTGCATTCAAAATGCATGCTGTGGAGATACCTCAATCAGGGTGGTAAAAGTGCTTCGACAATTGATTCAAACGCATGCAAAAGTGTATAGATGTTCATGGGGAATATTTTGTAAAACAGCAGTAAAATGATTTTCGATTATTAATATTTGCCTGTTTCAACTAGTTATTGATATTACTGTATCCGCTTTTTTCTGGTGAATAAAATGCTATCATGAAGCGAAAAACTTGCGCAGTCTTGCATACCTTTCATTATGATACTGATTGTTGACTTATTTTCGACAATTTTGACCATATTTCTTTTTTCATTTAGATAACTCAATTGAAAAATCTTTAATTGAACTCTGGATGTTACCTAGCTACTATCATCTCCATGAACGATTACCTTGAGAGTCTACTGAGAATCTTTGAGAATCCCTATCAAAAGTTCATTGGAAAAAATCTTTCTTTTACTTGTCATTTGATAAGTTGTAGGCGAATTTTGTCATTCAAAAGATAGTCATAACCATTTCACTTCGTCATAAAGAGACTGCTAACGTTTCAACCTTCTTTCAAGAACTTTGATAATCTTTCATCCAATAACATGAATCACCACCGAAATTTACGAACCGAAGGAAATAAAATATTTTTATCGGACGTTAAGTTGTAGTATAACGCTACCTTGTAATTCTCGATTGGTCTCTATTTCCACATCATTTACTCCTGCTGGGGAGCTATATATTTTTCGGTGCTGCTACGGAAGTAGAAACCGAACTTTATTTTCCTAGTTTACTGCATGTGGATGAACTTTCCGATATTTTCCGGGTGTTATCGCATTTTCTCGCGTCTTATCGCATTTCCGTGTAATTTATGTAAAAAAGTCACTTGCCGGTGAGTAAACAGAATACTGAAATTTAATAAGCGAGAGAACGCATTCATGAAATTTTTAATTTCGTTTCCGTTTTTTCTAACAATAATGAAAAATGAATATATCAGAATAATTTAATTCCCCCTGAGACGCTGGTAATTCGGTTTTTTACATTATGATAGACGTGGGGCTTTCATTACCAGCATTTGAAAAGGAAGACACAAAGATTCAGAAACTTTACATTCGAAAGTGAGAGGCACATATATTCCAAAAAATTATTGAATTTCAATGCCCGACATAAACAGTGAAAACTAAATCTTCCTGAGTAGTTCAGCAAACGCCTACGGTCGAGAAATAATTCATCTAAATCAGAGGCGTAAAAAACTCTCACGGCTGAATCTAATGTATCAAATAACTGAATCACATATTCCCTCATATGGAAAGATTGGAAAGATAGGAACTTCGCACTTTGAACGTTTGAGAACCACGTAGTCAATGATTGTCTGTCTGAAGGTGTTTGTCTAAGGTAGACCGGTAACGAGAAACAATTATCTCCCAGTGATCAGAAAGACATGAAAGCAATTAGTATTCTTTCAACCCTGCCAAAGGTTTCGGAAAGAGCAATTGATTCACCGCTTAGGGAATATCTTCCAGAAGTTCAGTCAAGTTTTCGTAAAGGCCAACACTTCTACACGACAAGGATGCAATTTTGAGATAGAGAGATGAAGGATATTGCACACCACTGAATGAATTACTTTCAAACATTTTACATAACATTGAACCATCTGACTCGGTGCTTTTACTCTTTCAGCGTTTAGTGGAGTCCCACTCTTGCCAGCTGATCTCAAATGTGATGCACCAAATAGATGATACTCTCCGCATCGTCCATTCTCTCTGATATACTGGTCTGTGGTTCATCTGATTTGTCGTTCGCTCCGTAAGAGGTGTGTAGTCCAACTGTAGCAGAGCCCCTAGATGCCTGAAATGCGCAGATTCCTACTTGACGCTGGACTGCTCAAAAACCAGAGATACTCCTGCGGTCTGTGCAGACTGTAGAGGGGACCACCTTGCAAATCATAGCAAATGCCCAGTCTATCCCAATAGAGTGAACGCCATCGAGGAAAAAAAATAGAGACTACAAGAGCACAGAAAGGGGCCAAGAGCAGTATTTTCACCAGCACCCCCCACCAGGAATTCGTGTGCAGGGGAGAACAGCCACCACAGCAGGGAGGAGAGAGGACTTGAAGTAACACGAGCAAGGGAAGCATAGAGAGAGGTCGAGCAGGACCTGCACCACCAACAGCAACAGGAAACTCCCCCTCGCCCTATCGGGGATGGCCCTAGGGCTTGGGGAGTTGGGATCCCTGATGACCAGCTTTTTGGGTTGATGGAGGATCTCATTCAAAGCATGTCCCGGGCAAGGACTTCGATGGAGAAGTGCGCGGCTTTCACATCTTCTCTCAGTAAAGTCGAGATCTACGACCTGTAATGCCAGTGACAGTATGTATGCTCAATGTCAACGGAATTCAACATAAGCTGTCTTTTGTTTTTAGCTTTATTGATAAGAACAAGGTTGACATAATGTTTCTATCTGAAACCAAACTCAACATAGTCTCCAACTCAGGGGTTTTGTCACGGTCAGGAAAGATCGGGCTCAGGATGCCAGACGAGGGGGGTGGCTATTCTGATCCGTGAGGATATACCGTTAACGCGGATACCTAGGCAGCGCAGGGGCATAGAGCATGCCGATATAAAGCTGGCCGACGGTACCTGAGTGTTTGCGGTATATTACCCTCCAGTGAACCACTTCACTCCGTTCGATTTAGACAATCTGTTTAGTGTTGGCCAGATTGTACTGTTGGCTAGGGACTTCAATGCAAAGAGACACGAATGGAACTACACAAATACACAAAATGCCAACGGCAGGACGCTTTGGGAATACTCACTAGGAAATAATTTCTTTATTGACTTTATTGACCATCATTTTATTCCTTCAATGGAGGCACGCCCACCATGATCGATTTGGTTCTGAATACAATATTGAGGGATGTAAGAGCACTGAAAGTTGTATCAGAACTGAACTCGGATCATTGTTTGGTCTTGATAGGTAGAGCGAACTATGAAAGGGTAAGGAAAGCCTACGATTACAAGACCACCAATTGGCCTGAATCCAGAAGACAAATGAACAGATCCACACACACAAACGGAAATATTATAAAAGACATACTAGGTGAGAAAACTTTTCTTCTTGTTCGAAACATACAGATCTCCAAGGATTATTCCACCAGGACGGTGGTGGTTAAAAAGGGAAAGGTTGTCCTTCATGTTGAGGAACTCATCAGGATGAAGAACCAGGTCAGGAAGCACAGGCAGAATACCCGGGACCCCATATGCAAGGATGAGATGTTCCAAATTGAGGATGAGGTCAAAGCTCAGATTGAGGGGATCATCAACAGGATATGGAACGTTGATATTTTCCATCATTCTCGAAATTTCTATTATGCCATATACATATTTTCTGAAACTTGAATATGAGTCAGGTTTCAAAGGCGATGGCATCTCCCTCTAAGAAGCTGCCATCAATGAGACCAAAGAAAGACTCAATCTTCAAATATCATTGATGAACAAGGCTGCTCAAGGCGCTCAGTTGCGAAGCCAAGCTTCGACATCGACCGGCGAAAGAGATTAGTCCTCTGTCTTTCACTGCAGTTCTCACTGCAAGGCAGCTAGATGGACTGGTGATTCAACACCAGACAGCACTTTTTCGCCCACAAGGCCCGCACAGGTATGCTAGACTAAAAAACTGATGAGACCTGGTTGGTCAAAATAGCGCTGTTTGGTGTTGGATCACAAGTCTATCATCGCACAGATTATTTAAGTTCATACAAAGCTGAAAATTGGAATTCATTTCCCTAAAAATACGTATTATGGAAACATTGCTATGATGCTCTTCATTATTCGCGAAACGGAATTCAGATGTTACCTCAACGTTTACAAAAAAAATTCACTTTGTGACTTCTGTAAAAAAAAATATATAAATAATATATTTCAGGAATGTATTGAAGCGGATAAAAATGGTTGAAGCTTTCGCGACAGGGGTTTTCAATGTCTCTATTTTTCGGGTTTGAAGGCCGTCAATTTTTGGAATTTCAACAGATCTTCAAGTGACTTTGAGATCGAATGGATACAGTGTACCCGAGAATAACAGGGCCATGAAACTGAAGAGTTCCAACGTTCGAAACCGGGAGGAGGCTCAAATGGTTGCACGTGCGTGTCTAATGTTTACTTGAGGAAAGGAATACATAGGAACCACTGGAAGATTGATGGGAACAAGGCTGAAAAAGCATGAAAAAAAATTTAGACTAGGCCAAACTGACAAGTCGGCTGTGGCGGAATACGCACTCATTGAAAGATACCACAGGATTCCGTTTGAAAACATGAAATTCATTGCCCCCAACCAGGAAGATTCACAAACACACGGATGATTTTCAACAGTAAAGAAGGAGCTGTGAACCTCAACCGGATATGGATTTTCATCTAGAGAAGTTCAAGAATAGCAAAGAGCATGATGGCAGGTAGGAAAGGGAGAAGAATGTTTTAAATAATTTACCTGATCCAGGTACAGGTATCATCATACCAGACTGCCTGAGTCAACATAAACACACTTTACGCAATTTACCCAATCTAGGTACAAGAACCAGCATATCAAACTACTAGTGTCGATATAAATACGCTTTACGCAGCCGTAATATCCAATTATCAAAGATAAATTCAGGATGAATAAAACTATGAAGAAAACAGCCATTCGCGCTAGCGAAAAGTCAAGAAGAAATTCTGAAAATCGACGGCCTTCGAACCTGAGGAATAAGTATACTGAGGTGGGAATATTTTTCCACCAAACAGATGATACCCAAGAAGTACAGCGAAGGCACACTTAAAATGTCAAGTTTAAAAAAGAACTCCTTTCAAGAGCTTCTTCGATATAGATTCAAGATATCTCTCAGAATTCTTTTTTGAGTAATGAATATTTTCTGTATGGGTTCGGTCCAAGTTTGTGTTATTTTTAATCAATCATACATGAAGAATCTATATTGTGTAATACACTCATATCAATGGAATATTTCATAACACGTGTGACTTTCATTATCTCTTAACTCATCTCATTCCTGGCAGGACTGATAGACTATCTATATACTCCGTTAGAGCAAAACACTCAAAATTATCAATTTCAATTAGACCTCCTTAGCAATTTTTTCTGTTGAAAATCTCATACACTTGACTTCCAAAAACATCATCTTGATCTCCTATCGAAATTGTTCAATATTGCACCATTAAATATCAGTATTGAAAAACTACATATCATGGTAACGTTACGTAATCATTTATTGATTTCAAAATTTATGTTTGACAAATGAGATGAATGCGATTTTTGCTTTGACGAAAGTATGAAAAAAAGTTGGTATACGAACAGAATAGAGAATTCAAAGGGGCATGTTTATAGGAGTGATTGATTGTTGGGAAAGAAAAGTTTTGGGTTTCTACTTCGCCATAGTTTTACAAAAACATCTGAGAATCTTCCAAAGAATGAAAGGGAATAATTATTTTCGAAATGAACTCTCTACAAAGAAGGAACTTCCAGACACAAACTGGAAAAGCGCCCTCTCGACACTTTTTCAGTAATAGAGAAGTTTTACTATGATACTAATCCTACTATCACCTCAATATAATATAATTCATTTAATGAAGTTATACATTGGTAAATATACAATATAATTTTTCCACGTTGTACATCTATGATACTTTTTCATCAACTTTTGAAACATAGGCGTACGGTGAATAAAAAAAAATTAGACTGTATTCCAGCCGCCCTGAAGAAGTTATTCGAAATCGAAATAAAAAAAATATGAAACTTGTCAACTTCATTGACACTTTATTTGAAAAGTATTCAAATTTTGTATCCAACACTGTGATATTTCTGATGTGAGAACTATGAGCAATGTCAGAAAAAACACTATTTTGAGTTTTTATACAACTTCAAAGCAGAATATTGAATTAATCACACAATTCCACTATTTAGACTATTCAAACTAAGCACTATTTAATGATACTAATTGAGATAACAGAAGATATAACTTGGGTGGGAAAATTCTTTACAACATGCTCCTCAATTTCATAATCTGTACTGGTAAAATTTTTGATTTTTATGTGAAAATTATTCAGAAATAAAACCTGTCAGCGGAGTTTTACATTTTTTTTTTGTTTGAACTCGGAAAATATTTTGTTTGGTATCTTTTTCAGGAGTAGTTTGAATTAATAATAATGATAAACAATTTTTCCTTTATTTTGTTTTTAACGAGACTCATCCGAACAGAAATGTGGACATAAATACGTATTGGAATTGTTGAATAAATTCATGAAAACTAGCAATGTTGAAAAATTATGACAATTCAGAAACAGTCGATAATGGAGGCGTTTATGTTGTAGTTCTGAGGCATGGTGCCCTGATGGAGAATACGAAGTTTTTGACTAGAGCATCAGGAGATAGTCACTTCAAATATGACAGGCAAGGCTTTCGACAGCATCAACCGTACCACCCTGATAACTGAATTTATTGAAATTGGCGTTGAAGAACTTGTAATACGGATATTCTTGACATCAGTATTGGTGTTCCTCAAGGATTAGTATCAGGCCCCATATTGTTCCTCATATATGTGAATGATATCATTAGAGCGAACCTACTATTATTATTCTCCAGAAAAAAAGATGTAATGCAGAGAGAAACTCAGTCAATACATCTCCATAAAAGGCAAAAGCAAGTGTTTTCCATTCGTGTGAATATTGATAATGCAGTTTTGGAAAATGTATCATGTGTAAGGTTTCTAAGCCTATACATCGTTGGGTATCTTCAGTGTAGTCACTGTGAGTCAGTAATTTCGAAATTTAACTCTGTCAGCTATTTATTCAAGAACATGAGATCAGTTTTGAGGAAGAAATAAATGATAAGATTATATTATACACAGGTCGAATCTCAACTTAGGTACAAAATATGTTTTTGGGGATCCTCCACTCGTTTCAATAATGTGTTCATATCGCAAAAAAAATTGATTTGTTATATCACTGATGTCTCTCGTTCCCATAGTTGAAATAAATTTTGAAGATGAAGAATGAGTAATAAAAATTTTCTATGTTTTTAAACACTTTTATTTGTAACTGAAGTTACTGCAGTTTCGTTCTATAAGGACATTTCCAAACCTATACATCAAACTAAAAATGACTGATTACATTACCTCTTATATAACATCACTGTAGGTAATAACCGAAGTACTTAACTTAACTGAATTATTTTTATCTGCCACAATATTTGTACGCTGATTTGGAAACCGGTGAGTAAACTAGATCGATTTGATCATTTAACAAATTGCACCCACATTTCTTGTGCTTATGAATTTCCAAGGATTCCAAATAACTGAGTTTTCAACCTTTGCTTGCATAGTGCCAAATTTCCGTATCGTTTAGATTCGGGAACTTGTGGTTGCATTCCATAGAATGATTCGAAAACGTCGAATCATTTTTACCTAGTCTGATGAACATTTCATGTTCAGCATACCGTTTTAAGAAATTTCGACCACATTGTCCCACATATTACACTCGTGAACTCATAAACTCCAGATTCACCCATCTTGTTCACTTTACCTTTGGTATTAAAAAGTAATTAAGATAGCCTGACATGTTTGAATGCCACTACCACATTGTTTCTTCTGAAAATTATCTCTTCTCTTTTTCCAAAATATGTTAGAGTTACAAATTTCTTGATTTCTGACTGTTTGACCTAGGGGTGTATTAATCTGTAACTGAATTCACGGCTTCGTTTTCTGACTAACTTATGGATTGTGTCTGTGTTGAAAATTTATCAAATTTCAAACTCACTGTGTTTGTACATATTTGAGTGTGTTTTTGTATTGTGCAATTTAAACTCCTTCAAAATTATTAGCAAAATCACACTATTGATACTCAACAGCTTCACATGTGCTTTTTTCAAGGACAATATAAGAATAATATAATATTCAATACAAAAAAGTTCAAATTTGTTAGATAATTTCGGAACGCATCAACCACGTTTCTCGGATGATTGTACCTTTTAACTAAATGCCCTGTGAATTATCAAAACTCACTATGTTGGAGTGATTCAAATCACGATATGATACAAAAAATTTACACCAAATGTTCAGGAAGGAATTTTGGGTTTACCGTATTGAACAATCATTCTCTTCGTAAGAAAACTCAATAGATTCTTCATTGCGAAATGAGACAGTTTTCAACTAGATGAGACACCTTCACATTGTGTAATAGTAGTGTGACATCAACCTACCAACCTTCCCCGATTTGACTCCATTGGAGTTTTTGTACGGGAATGATTGAAATCGAGAGTCTACGGCTGTGGGTAATTTACGGTGAGAAATTACCAGGTGTTATAGGTTTGCTAACTCCTTATATTCTTCAGAATTTGAGACAGAAGGCTTGTTGTACTCATGTGGACGGTGCTCGATTCGAGCATTTCATGAAGTGAATTTTTCAGTTCAAGTTCCACTTTTCGTTTCGGAGTCGAACACAAACATAAAAAATTATTTTTTTTGACATCGTCTATCGTTGTGATGTCAAATATAAGGTGTCATGATACTATTATTTCTATTTGGAATTTTTCACATGTGGGTTATTGTAGAGACGGGAACCTGGTGGATCAGGTTTGTATTTCTACACGAAGAGGTGTCAGTTTTGACAACTGAAGTTGACGAGTTTTAGTCTCAATATCATATCATTCATTGAGAGTGACAGATTGTTCGACTGATTCAAATAAAATTATACAATGAGGTGTTACAGTGTGAAAGAGCTTATAATATACAAATGAACGTAATACTCATTCTGGTGACAAAATAATGAAACGTTATGCACTCTATTCCAAGTGGTAACCACTCAGCTACAAATGTCAACAACTTCAATTTCAGAAATATTCCTTTTTCTCACAGTAACATTTTCTCCTCTGTACGAACTTTATCAACCCTTTCAACACGTGATGAAATAATAAAATGTTCTCGGTATTCAAGAAATGTCCAGTTGCGCCATCAAAATGTGAGAGAAGCGAATGATATGCAAATATAATCCGGGAAAGTTTCCTGGAAATATTAATTCAAAGGCACGATGTACAGAAAGCTCTGAAAGCAATCCATGACAATGGAGAAATTTTCCTCTTGAATAAAGGTCGGACAAACTTTGGCATTCGAGAACAATTCACTGTATGTGGTGAAATGAGCTGCGGTAATTGTTATCAACATCGACTAGTCCTTTTTTGTAGTCTCCTTTAATTTTATCTGACAAAGTTTCTACCAATGTGATCTCGATACATTTTTGTCATGAAAATTTATAGAATATTGAATAATATTGCCATGCGTAGATGACTCATTAGATTATTTTCTCGGAAAAGACACATATCTAAAAAATGATTTTAGAAAAACTTTGATAAGATGATTAATTTCCACCACGTTTATTTATTCTTACGACCGATTTCGGGGTTCAGCCCATTATCAAGTGAAACTAACGAACTTTTTGGAGTATGCACACGAATTATATAGAGTTACAGGTAGTCTGGAGGGCTAGGTACTGATTGAATAGGGGTACCAACTATGAAATTATAGAGACTACCGGGTTTCCAAATTCATAAATTCAAGAGTGGAGACCTATATAAATCGAGTTGCTCTTTTAGGGGTATATACTACAGGTTTTTTATTGATTTATTGATTTTCATGGCTTCCAATAAATTCATTTGCTTTCCTTTACTACATGTGTGTAGAATTTTGAGATTATCTTTCCTTATTTTGTGTTTTGTTTCTTGAAGATGTTCATACATTGTAGATTTTTTGTCCAAACAGACGTGTTCACGGAGCCTTACGTCAAAATTTCTACCGGTTTGGCCTGTAAAAACTGCAAGGCATTCACCACATTCTATTCTGTATATATCTGAGTTTTTCATTCTATCTCGTCTGGGTTTTGAATTGAACAGAATATTGCCTAAATTATTATCACTTATGAAAGCTGTTATTTTGTATTTGGAGAAGTAGTTTTGGATTTTTTCTGAAAGTTTACCTGACTAATTAATGCTACTATATTTACAAGTATTGTGTTCTCTGATATTCGGGTATATTTCACTTATAAGTGTTCTATCTATGAGTTTTATCTGATATTATCTTTTCTATTAAATGAACTGGTACCTGATTGTTCGACGCAATTTGTTTGATTATTTTTAGTTCATCTTGATTTTCAGATGAAGAGATTGTGATAGCTCTGTGTATCATTAACCTAAAGGTCGCTAATTTGAGGGAGAATGGAGTGAAAGAGTCAAAGGAAATCGTAGAGTCTGTGAAGGTGTTTTTTCGGTGGAATATTCAAATCTAAGAAAGTAAGCTCTTTGTTTTGTTCGATTTCTACTGTGAATTTAATTTTTTCAGGCAGACTATCAGTATATCATCCACGTGTCTGAACCAAAACACAATATGTTTCTGAGAAAGAAGGTTATTGAAAATTAGGGTATTTTCAAGTGTGTCCACGAAAATGTCTGCCTTTGACTCTTTCAGTCCACCCTCACTTAAGTTAGCCGCCTTTAGGTCAATGAAACACAGAGCTTTCACAATCCCTATATCTGAAAAGAATTTTCAACATGAATTAGAAATAATTAAATAAATTGCGTTGAACAATCAGTGTTTTCATCCGTCTCATTAAAGCGGTCATGAATTTCCACAAAATGAACAAGTTATCAATAACAGATTTCAAAAAAGAAGATGAGTCAAAGATTATTGATATCAAAAATGAATCAAAATGCACTATTACATTGAATATTGACTACTGAATTAAAGTGGCTCTTCAGTCTGCTTGTTCACATCAATTGAGGTTTGATAATTTTGAGGATATGATAATAAAAAGTAAAAATAATTGAATGAATGAATGCGGACTACTTTAAAGATTATATTGCGGAGAATGAAAGAGGTATTGAAATTCATTTGAAAGAACACGAAGAGTATTGAAAATACTTTCATCAAGTTGTTATGTTCTTCAAGATTCTGCAACAAAAAGGTCATTTAAAAGATCAGTAACAAATATAACAAAAAAAAGTACCAAAATATGAAAAATGAGGAATGAATATCTTTGTTTTTCAACACATGTATTTGTAACTAACGTTAATACGTATTGTTTTACGGACAAAACACAATCAAGTTTGGCCAGCAAACCCTCATGCCACACACGGTCGGAGGCCCTAGAGATATCCAGCGCAACAGCTCTTGACTCTCCATGTTTTTCGATTGCGTTATTCCAAATATGGATGACATACGATAAAAGGTTACCTGTTGATATTTGTTTCTGAAAGCTTTACTGATGATCGCACAAGATGTTGAAGCCTTCGAAATATCCGAGGATATAGTGGTGCCGTTTTTGGGAATAGGCTGGTAAAACCCCTTTCTTGTAAGATATGACTAATGCATTATTGAAAACATTCAATGCAACTCAATTTATCCATTTAATTGTTTGGTACAATATCTACTATGAAAAAATACACCGTAAACACAAAGGAAACATAGAACATACCTAAGCAATGAATGCTTATATCGTAATGTTCCATTTTTCCATTTGAGTATCTTAATTTACTCTTTTATACAGTGCGAGTTTCGAAAAATGATGATAATATTGATAATATTGAGTAGATGAATTTGAAATTTGAATCATTTTATATTAGTAAGGTTGGTTAGGATGATGGGAAAGAGAAAATAAGAAAGAATGAGTAATAAGTTATAGAGTAATAGAGGAGTCAGTATCAGTTGAAAATTAAATTCAGTTTATCGTTTTCGAGAATGAAACTTTCAATGTTTTGTTTGCAGTTCGCCATTTTTGTTATATGCTTAACTTTTAGAAGTAACATATTGTATAGTTTAGGTCCGAAATAGAATATAAATTTTTGTGTATGGCTCTTTCTAAATTTGGGTATTCTGATATATAGATTTTCAACAGATCTTGTATATTTTTCAGCAAGATTTTTTTCGTAGTCCTGTTTGTTTTTGAACATCCACTGAA
>WOGR01007853.1:0-12155 GCA_015342045.1 Leptinotarsa lineolata | reverse complement strand
ATTCTTTTCAAGTTTTTTGCTTAATATATTTACCATTTTTAGCTATTCTTTTAAATTTCAATTGTATTGTTTATTTCAGGGATTTCAAATCATTTTACAAAAATTTTTAGACAATTGAAGTCCGAACTGCTGAAATTCACCACGGAACATTGTCATTCACCTTCAAACAAATGTTATTCATCAATTCTGCCCATCGAATTCTCAACTATATCATCTATTAGCAATTTTGTAAGCTTCGATGATGATTTTAATGAAAACACCGGACTGTTTCGGAATTCTCTGTCTCAAAGAGGTCATGCCTTTCTACGGACACATACTCAGATCAGGATCGGCGAATATATTTCTAAAATAGCAAAAAAATATTCAAAATACTCTGAATTTTTATGTCAGCATCAATCAATCTTACATTTTTGGAATGAATGGCAAGATTATGCCTCTATAATTCTAACTTCACTAAATGAATCAAGCTCCTCAACAAAGCCGAATACTAAAGTTGATTCCTGATCTTTCAGGTCAGCTAGCAAAAATAGTACTCTGCCAAATGATGAAAACCTAATCCGGTTTGCTGTGAGGCAGGTACAGGATAGGTTAACAGAACATTTTACATTTTCGTTAATCTAGTGAGGATCTGATTGACGTTTAGTGTGCGAACCTTCGTCTGGTGGAAAAGCAACACAAGTGTGTAGCTTGGGATTGCAGAGTACCAACTGCTAGTACTAGGGTACAATACTTTCATTACATGAAAAACAGTAGTAAATGAAACACATGGAAAATATTCGTAAGTTAACTATCTCCCAAAAGCTCACAGTAATTTATTTCAGGAGGATTCACTTTGACCTGATAGCATACCTTTTCGATTAGTAGTGTTTTCAAAAGCAATGAAATACCAATATATCGTATCTCACTCGCAAGAACATCAAAAATCATACTTTTACTTTCATCGAAATCTATTATGGTGGGGCCATTGAAAACCGAAAACATAAAGGTATAAAATTTAAGATTAAATAAGGAAACTATGAGTTGAATATGAATTTCTGAAGGTACATGTTTTAGCTAAATCAAGAAAAATATCGATGAATGGGATGTTCAAGGAGTTATCAAATTGTCACCTCAATGACCAAAAGGTTGACCTCGAATATAAATTCGATGCGGGTTCCATTCACTTAAAGTATTAAGTCAGTCTCGAAGCTTGATCTCTTGGCCAAGAGCATTAAGACATAACTTGTTTCAATAAAAAGACAATTGGATCGAGTATCGAAAAACAAATGGAATATAAAACGGAAACGACTTGTCAGAATAGCCGATAGGGTTTAACGTGTGGCATGGTAAGTGTCAGCCAGGTACAAAAGCAGTTTTTCTCGAGCGACCATCCAAGAGAAGAATTTAATGGTGAACAGTTGAATCCGATTTATTTAATTCCTGGGAATTTATTTGACAGTGTTAGTGTTTATCGTTAGCGTAAGTTGACAAGATTGGTATTATGGTGTTGAATAATTTAACATGGATTATTGTCAGACAAAACGTAGTAGTATATTACTCAATCCAAAGGAGAAGCATTTTTTGAAAGATAATTCACCATAGCTAATGTGTAGTTCTAGCTGTTTGAATAATTTCTTCATACATTAGCCCGTCCATTTGTTGATAGGTATTTATCTATAGTGGAGCCAAAAGACTTGTTGAATCAAGATGAAAATGATACTACTTAATCAAAACTATCTTGAATATCAATGAAGTGAAATTTGTCAAAGTTAGATATTGCCAGTGTTGGATCGATATCATTTTGGAGAAGTGTGTCGAAAATCAAAAATATTTTTCCGAAAGTTAAATTTTTTGAAATGAGTCACAAGACGAGCATGTACTTCAGAATGTTCACTTCAATCAAAAAATTATTATAAACATACATCAAAATCGCTTTCATGAAGCTATATTCACAAAAACACTTCAGAAAAGAAATAAATAAATAAATAAATAATCCAAATCGAAATCAGAGCGAAACTCCATTGTCCAACTTATTACACTTCACAATCTTTGGGTTTACTGAATTTCACAATAGTTTTTCATATACCCGATATCATCTATGACTTTTTGGTGAAGATGACCTATAGTGCTTATGGAACATCGTGAGAGACAAAATGATTTTGAGAAAAGGAATTTTGGGAGACACGATTCCGATTTCAAAATCCTGGTCAAGTGGTAACTAGCAAATATTTTGGAACTTTTCTGAAACATCTGTATAGCTTTGAAAAATTTTCCATTCAAATTTTTTTCTTCGTCTTGATACTTGTATATTCGTTAATATGCTTCTGTTTTCTTTGAATATATTCACTATCGCCCAAGAGCATTCGTTTGAAATGAGTAAAAACAGATTGGTTTCATCGATATTTTTCGAACTGATTTTCGTATTTCATTTTTTTATTTTTACAATTAAAAAAACATTGAGAGTCAGTAACGTTTCGTCTTAAAAATTTTGTTTCACATAGATTATTCATATTTTTCGAAAGAAAGGTTTTGCCTTTCTACTTCTCTATCTTGATACAAAAAAAAGATTACTCATATACCGTTTACTGTTGACTATTTCGCTGACTCGACCAATTTTTTATCCATCGATGACTAATACTTTTTTCAAATTTCCACCGCTCAATATTGCCAATTCCCTTGCGGCTGAAACTTCCATCATTTCCAACTCATTTTCGAAAATTTATTTGCGGCGACTCCAATAACCAAAAGCCCAGAATTTCAACGTTTAATTTTCACAGAAAGTTCAATATCTTGAAATTGGAAGAGGTATATTTCAAGAAGAGAATAATTTTTGAATAAAAAAGGTTTTGGCTATCTAATTTTCTATCTTTATACAAAAAAATGTGGGAATCTTCCAAAGAGAGGAAGAATGCAATCAATTTGAAAATTAACTTCTCACAAAGATGTGTAGATAATGCAAAAAAGTAACTTTCAGAGAAAAACTGGAACTTGAGCCCTCTCGGAACAACTACTTTCAAATGAACATTGAATTACATAAAAGGAAACATTCTTTCGAAACAAATAAGTTGAATTATATAAAAAAATACTTTGCTATCAGTGATATCAAAAATCATGGAGAAAGCTGTAAATCATCATATCCTCAAATATTTGGAAGGCTTTAACATCTTGAGCGACCATCAATATGGCTTTCGAAAACAAAGATCAACAGGCGACCTTCTATCGTTTGTCACCCATATTTGGAATAACGCAATCGAGAATCATGAAGAGTCAAGAGCCGTTGCGCGTTTCCTCAAAGAATGTTTCCTGCAAGTGACCGTCGATGGATATCTCACAAATACTTTCACCATCAACGCTGGTGTTCCCCAAGGTTCCATATTGTCTCCGACCCTCTTTTCATTGTACATCAACGACTTATTGGAAAAAAACGAAGAATCCAATATTTCGCTTTGCTGACAACAGCACACTTGTCTCGTGATTCCATTTGGATACCAGGAAATCGGTTGCGGATGCACATCTTCACTGGCAGCAGGAGGTTGCATATCTCAATGAAGATCCAAAAGTAATTTCGAATTGGGGTGAAAGTAACTTGGTTCAGTTCAATGCCACAAAATCCCAGGCATCGGTTTTCTTCCAAAATATGAATGTTTCTGGACCGGATATAATAATGTTAGGACAGACAATTCTGCTTTCTACTTCTATAAGTTTGTTGGGTGTTGAAACGAACACTTATATGTCTTGGCACAATCATTTTGCTGGAATTGCAAGGGCTGGTTCTCAAAAGCTTGGAACACTATTCCGAACCAGAGAACTGTATACATCTCAGCAACATTTGATGCTTTATGAAGCTCAGATCAGACCTTCCTTGGAGTATTGTTGTATGGAGCTCCGCCCCTAAACATACCTTGAAGCTGCTAGATTTCATCCAGAAAAGAGCCATCCGCCTGATTGGAGACGCAAACATAACTTGCAACCTTGATAGTCTGGAACATCGAAGAAAGGTTGAAGATTTGTCTCTCTTCTATAGATACTTTCACGGGAAGTGTTCAAGGGACTTGGCACATTTGATTCCACCAAGAGCGGTGTCTATCAGAAAGACGCGACGGACTGTGGCTGCTCATTGTTTTTAAGTTCAACGCACTACACCTCGAACTTCGCTGTTTGAAAACTATTCCATTTGGAGAACTGCGTTCGTGTGGAATAAACTTCCTGAGAACTTTTTTCCCAATGGATTCAATCACCAGCGATCTTAATCCAATGTGAATCACTACTTTCACACAAGCACCGTTTTTAAAGCGCCTTAAGGTTTATTCTCTAGTGCTTGTGTTTTTTCTTAAAAAAAAAATTCAATTCGTCTCCAGCACTTTCCACTAAGGCATTATCATCAAGACGTTATCATTAATAATTGGGTGCACTGAAAGTGAAAAAAAATCATACAGTATTGATATTTCTGATGAATTTAAAATATATTTCAAGCTACTGTACTGTATGTAAGATTGCATTATAAAAGAATGTTTTTGTTTACAGTCTTCATCCATTCTATAAATTATTATTCTTCATATTCTTTTTCACAGGTTATATCAAAGGAAATATACTTTTGTTAAAAGAGTGTTCTGAACTGAAAAAATAATAACTCAAAGCAGGCAAAATATAAAATGCTGCTTGGCTTAAAAAATAACGGTATCTTAAAATCAAATATGTTGATCTAGCAGATCCTGAACATTTCTAAATAGGTAGACAGTCAAAAAATCTGTAAAAAATTTTTGGTTTTGGCAAAAAAATTACTTTTCATAACAAAAAAATAGTGTAGATACCGACTTTCCTTGATTCTGTACTTCCTGACAGAGAATGAAACAGAGAATGAATATGTTTTATTATCCCACTCACGATAAAAAACATATTTAGTTTTATTTTGCATGTTCCAACCCTCTCTTGTGAAAGCCTCAAGGAAAAACTACATCGTTAAAAACACATTTCCGATCTTTTTCCTAGGGTGTAATACCTTTTTCACGACTGTAACTTCTTTACTACAATTTTATGCAAGCCAGTCTTTTATTACCCCTCACTCCGATTCGCATTTGTCAATGTGTGGTGCATGACATACTTTTTATTTCATTCATGACTACTATGTCAGAGTAAAAATAAAATGTTCAATATTAGAATATTGAAGTGTGAAAGATCTCATAAATACTCGTATTTTCATTCTTATGATTTTTCTTTGAACAATTTCAAGTAAACTCCCAAATCACTTCAGTAATAACGATTTTTTCACAACACACTGACCCAACACTACTGATGGGAACTATGGCGAGTGCTCTGGTGTTGGATTAGGAATGCTCTGTTTCTGAGTTCTGAAAATCTGAAACAATCTCTTATAATTATGAGAATGTTTTATCAACTATGCCATAGCTTTCAGTTTTGCCAATAAAAAAGCACTTATAATATTACAAGCTAATTTCAATCTATATCGAATTCCACCTAGAGCAATTTCGTTATTGATTGTACTAATTAGCTTGTCATGCTTCAGTTCTAGCGGACTTCCTCGTTTACGTTCTGGATTTTTCCGTTATTTTTCCCCAATTCCCCAAGAGATAGTCGATCACCCGATTACCCAACAACAATTACTCTAGCCGTTCTAACCATTCCTTACAGCCACTGGAAGTACTCGAAGTATTTTATCGCGAAAATCTACTGCCGAGTCAACTCGCCAGCAACACAAAACTAACCAATTAGTATATTGCCTCGATCGTTCATAGACATGTCAAGAAATTTCACCTAATTGATCACGCTAAAGGACTGTATCGCGAACAGCTCTGTTTTCTTAACGGCTGCGAAGGATATGTTTGAACTTAAAAGCCTTTTCCATTGAAAAACATCTCTGGCCGATAAACTCACTTAAAATACACGTCCAGTTCTGGATAATAGTGTTTAGATGAATAATTTTTGGAAAATATAATTTTTCACAGGTTATTCAGGCCCGGGTTTCTTTCTCATCATAAGAAAAAAAGCCACGTGTGTTACTTATATCTCAAATGGATTCACTTTTGTCACCTGTCAAGAGAGAAAACATTTTAGAAAGAGTAATACTCAGAACTTTACAGACTTTAGTTTTCCTAACCTCAAAACTAACTCGCTCAGAAGATGACCCAGTGTGTCGAAACAGCTGTTAGCAATGAATGTTAGTGTTGTGTAAATTGTGGAGTATTATTTTCACCGTACCCACTACAGAATGTTTTTTATTTGAGGGACCTATAGGAACAAAGTCAGCTATGGATATCATAATTTCAACATGGCTTCATGAAAATGAGGGGAACTGTATCGAATCTCTGCACATTTACTCAATTCATATCCAACTCTTTGGATAACATTTGTCAAGTTGATGTAATCTATACAGTTTCTCAGCAACAATCAATATTGAAGTTGGATGCATATGGTATTTCCTCAAAAATACAAAATCTACTAAGATCATCGTAGTCTACATGTCGAGTATGAAGGTGGAAAATTGGATGTATTTTTCGCACAGTCGGGGGTTCCCCAAGGATCTAATTTAGGACCGCTGTTATTTTTACTTTTTATAGATAACTTATGCGCTTCGATATAATCAACAAAGCTGATTTTCGCTGATGATTTGCAGCTTTTCAGAGAAATACAGAATTTGTCTGATTGTATGTTGCTTCAGAGGGATTTGAATTCACTCCAAAAGTGGTGTAATGGGAACAAACTCTCTAATGTTAAAAAGTGTGAAATTATGACTTATGCTCGTATATTAAATTCTTACCAGTTGAATATATCGTGCATGAATATTTGAAGGACGAAATCGCGGAAAAATGTCTCCATTTAGACAATGCACCGTGTCACAAAACAATAAAAACGGTGTCAAAATTGCATGATTCCGGATTCGAATTGCTTCTGCTTTCACGGCATTTTCCAGAACTGGTCGCCAGCAACTGTTTCATGTTCTCAGACCTCAAAACAGCTCGCTGGAAAGAAATTCAGCTCTGATGACAAGGTGATCGTCGAAACTGGGGCTTATTATTCAAGCACACACTAACTTGCTGATCGATTTAACGATTTTGAGTACAATTTTCCATTTCTTCGCTAATTTCGGATCTTGGGGAAAACGGTGCATGGACAAATTTTCTGATACACTGAATCATATTTCATTTTTTCAAATAAAGAATAGTAGTATAATTATCGACGCGACATTATCTTCTTCTTTTGTTTGTTGTTAACCGATGGAATGTTATCAATGAATAAATTGGTATTGGCATGGTCAGTTAGACATAAAACAAAATTTTTTAGGTACCTATTCCTACCGAAAAACCACTGAACGGAACTCAACAATTACTAGGTTCAACTCGGATAATGATCTTGCGGTGAACGAAAACCCTCCAGACTCGAAATACGTCTTTTTCTCGAAAAACTCCTAATGCGGCAAATTGCGGACGAATTACATAACAAATAGCATGTCTTTCTACAGACCGTCTTCAGCTTAGGTCGCATGCTAGCAGTGTATAACAACTAACGAGCTTTTATGGATTATGAATTCCGTGAGGAAGTTCGATATAAAGAGGTTCCGCTATATATTTAGTGATTGAATGAAAATAGCATGGGAGAATTTCAGATTGAATCAGACATGATTTCTTTGACAGTAGTTTAGGAGATCTAAGAGTATTTTCAGAATTATACCAAATCAATATATTTTTAACTCGCTTGTATTAGCTTCACTTCCATGTTTGTTTGTAACCGACTCCTTTGAACTCGATTTTGAGTAACTATAAATGAACAGATGTATTTTAAACTTTGTAAACTTATCAACAATCAGTGACAATACAATAATTTCATAAGTTTATCTGATTATCTTTATTTCAAAGTAAATTCCATCAAATTTTGGGCCGTGTCATGTTTGTTGCAATGAAAAATTTAAATTTCTAAAAAAATTTAAATTCTCATTAGTTTCAGTTGGGAACAACATTAAATATTCGAAATTATACAAATAAATAAATTGCTTCTAAAAAAGGTTTAACCTAATTTACTTTGATCCTGTCAAATATCTACTTACTATACTTACTTAATAACTGAGTATTAATTGAAACATATGAATAATTGAAGAAAGATGTGAACGAAATTATTATTTTACTAAACTATTTTTGACAATTTCACTAGTACTTTAGTACTAGTCAAGTCCTGATACCCATATGAGAGTAGTTGGGAAAATATGTAATCCGCCATTTTGTAGCTGCAGCGATCTTGAATTTGCATCTTTTTCTAAGTGTACTAATATTCTAATAATCGATCCCTGTCAGTTGATTCCCATATTGAAGTAGTTGTGAAAAAATATATAATCCGCTATTTTGTAGCTGCGGCCATCTTGGATTTACAATGATACAAAATTTATTGAATTGTATGTATCGTCATCGAAATGTGTCTATCAAATATTAGATCAATCTGTCAACAGGAAGGGGGTCAAACTTCAATGACTAAATTTAAACCAAACAAACAAGCAGTGCAAGCTAAATAAAACCGTTTTATGAGAAGTAAAATATGCCCCACAGACTATTGATTATTTCATTCTCAGAAGTAATTTTTGAAGAGAACTGGAATTCAGAAAACAAATAGCTGTCAACAATAGTTTCGTTGTAGAAACGAGTTGAGATATTACTCAACATAGGTATTCTGTATAAAAACTACAGAAACAAGATACAAAATTTGAAGTCATGTTACGGTGACGAATATAGACCGGGGAATGCGGGTACGGTTATCGTCGTCATCTCATCAATGTTCAGTTCAGGAACTGATGGCGATTTGAGTGTTGAAATTCGATATTGATGCAGTTATAATCACTCAAATTTTTTTTAATCTGTTAAAAATGTGGCGTCCTTGGACAAGAACTAATAGTAATAATGAGTGTAATAACAACGCCGACTTTTTCCAGTGTAGTGATTTCAATAGCAATGGTGAACAATGCGAAAAAGAGATACCAGTGAATGAGATTCAGATGCATTTGAATATTAAAACACATAGAGTATGTTTCAATGTATATATTTATATAAGAATCTACATCTCAAGTTTGGTTACGGGGAAAACAAACTATTACAAGCAACATCAGATTTGAGCGAAATTCCTTTTTCAACTGTACGTAAAATAGTCAAAAACAAACCTTATTAACGCAAGACACGATGTGATAGAAGATTACCAACACCTTTAGATGTTCATCTAACAAAATCATTGAAAAAAACAATATAAAACTGTTACAAAAGCAATGAGATTCCTACAACTGAAATCATAAGAATGAAATTGAATACTTCCGGCCATAACGTATGCTGCTGTGACACAACTCTTCACAATTGGATAAAAAAACTTAAGATTCAGATTGAAAATAATAAACAAACGTCAAGCAGTTATGGAAAGCAGACGAATAGTGAAATTGCGTAACAAATACTTAGAACAAATAACTAAATATAGACAAGAACAACGGCAAATTTTCTATTTGGACGAAAATTCGTATGACACTCACGACACAGTTACGAAAGGGTGGACTGATGGTTCGAGTATATGTACGCGTAACATGCCTGCAAACAAAGAATCGCGACTAATCATTGTGCATTGCGGAGGAAGTGAAGGATGGGTTCCGAATTCTTTGGAATTATGTGGAAAAAACCTTGAGGACTGCAATTTTGACTATCATGAGAACATGGAAGCTAATATTTTCGAGAAATGTTTGAAAACACATTGATTCCAAATTTGGATGCGAATAGTGTAATAGTTCTCGACAACGCTTCCTATCAATCGCGACAGCTCACCAAAGTATCGAATGAAAATTCGAAGAAAGATAGAATACAAAGTTTTTTATTACAAAACAATTTGTATTTCGAAGATTACTATACCAAAAACCAACTACTTACAGTTTTACAGACAAAAACATTCGAAAAAGTATATGCCCTTGAGAGTATTGCTGAAAAGTATGGACACACCATACTGACACTACACACCTATTTTGTGTTGTCGATCTTATCGAGTTGATTTGGGAAAAATTGAAACAAAGCAACAGGCGTAGAAATAATTTTTTAAAATTTGATAAAAAGGTAATAGAGCTAATTAAAGAAGAAGTATCTAATATTATCGAAGAAGATTGGCAGAAAAGGGTTAAAAAAGTAGTTTCAGTTGAAAACGACTATATGGATATAGGACAATAAATTTATTATTGATTTGAATGACGACAGTGATAGTGAAACAGAGAATATGGGAGAGGAATTATCAGAAGCTTTCGATGAAAGTTAGTGAAGTGTTTTTGAAGCGATCGATTATATATTTATATATGTGAGTAAGAAATATTTTCATATTATTAAAAGGGGGCTGTTGAAAGGTAGATTGCTCTATCAATGAATTTCAAAAAATTCAACTAATCAAACTCGTCTTGGTGTTTTTAGATATATTTCGGGACCCTTTGGTTCAGTTAATGTACTGCAAAAAATCTCTCAGGTGGAGACAAAAAATAAAACAACACATTAAAGTGACATGAAAAACACTAAACTACCGATATTATAACTACTTACATTATCTATGCCTTAGCATTCATTCCCACAATAATGAAAGGACTGTAGAAATTGGAAACGACGCTTTATGAGATACGTTAAATCAGTCTCTCAACGAATGAAAAAAACTGCGTTGGGATCATCGCAAAGACAGCCATGAAATTAACAAACGAGTGCTCGTACCTACAGCATTCAGCAACATGACTCGAAGCTAAAAAATACTAAATCAGTATGAACCTCGCTGAAAACTGTCACGAATGGGCAATTTGAACGCGATGGCGGAGCTCCATTAATATTCAGAGACAAAACGATCAATTTTTAATTAACCAAGGCGGAAAAGCTGAAGAGTTAATAGTTTCGAATTTCTGTCCTCGCTGAATGAATAAATTAATTCATGTTATCTAACTACATGAGCGTTTTGCATCTTATGAATAAGTTTATGGATTTTCTGTAGTTCGAGACTACATAAATGAGAGTAGTAGAAAAACTTGATCCAATCAAGGTTTTCTCAGGCTAGAACAACTCGTTAACATTCTTTATGTATCTTCAGTTCCATAATCAGAAAGTTCTAAATACCGTTTTCTGAAAAAATTACAGAAATAATTAAAACACCACTGAATTAGGAGAAATACATTCTAAGATGTTTTTGAGGATGATATCGTTTGCAGCACTAAATTTTCAATTCGAAATTTCTGAAACATATCGTGAATTGTAAATATTGACTGAAATTTTTTCACATAACTTTTAATATCCCCCTTTTTACTATCACCGTATTCTTGCCACTCAAACGAATTCAGTCCATGCAGATGTAATTCAATATTCTATTCATTACAAACATCTTTAACACACACCATATTATTGTCTGGGATCAACAGAGTGCAACAAAAAAATTTCAAGGCGAGTGACGTAATTAAATCATTCCACGTTATCTAAAAATAGGTATTCTTCGAAATTAGTTGACGGAGGTGTGTAACGAAAACATCAATCAATGCCCAAGAAATTATCTCAGAAAGGAGAAGAGATGTCGACAAAGGAGAGCGATCTCATATGGCAAATGTTTGCCAATTGTGATCCAATTATATCAAAATTTGTAACAGATATATTGAATATGGAAGAAATAGGGAAAATGACAATGTTACAGAAATTTACAATTCTATCAATAAAATAAAATTTTGAATTCTTTTCCACTACGAAATGGGATCAAATTGAGTGGTGATTGTATAATACGGGGGTTGCCTTTTTATATTTCGGGATTAGAGAACAAAAACAAATATTATTAATCGAAAATCACTTCATTGTATTTCAATATATTAACCATGAAAATATACATAGTTTTGCATGCGTTTGAACCAATTGTCGAAGTACTTTTGCCACTCTGATTAAGGTATCTCCAAAACATGCATTCTGAATGCAGCAACCGCTTCCTCAGGTGCCGAAATACATTGATCTCTCAGTTTGTTTTTACGTACGGGAATAAAAAAAAGTCATTTGATGCCAAGTCAGGACTATACGGCGGATAACTCATCAAATCCATGTTTTGGGTGCTAAAAAATTCAGTTGTTTGAGCCGATGTGTGAGAGCTCGCATTGTCGTGGTGAAGAGTGATCCGTCTTCGGCGGTTGGTTTTCCTGATTTCTTGGAAGA
>WOGR01007852.1:378-12156 GCA_015342045.1 Leptinotarsa lineolata | reverse complement strand
GCACGTTAAAAGGTAAGGCCTCGTTAATCCATTGCTCGCACAAGTTTCGACTTCTGAGGGTTGACGTTCGTCAGCTGGTTAACGGAACGAACAATTTTTAAAGCTGGCCAATTAGAAAGCAAACGCTCTATCGCTGGTTATAAAGTTAGCCACCTGGTTGGAACATGGCGCAAAATCTCACGATACTCAATTTTTAAAAATGCGTGACAATTTTTCAAGGTCTCTATTCGTTTAGCGTATGCTGCTAATTCACTATAAACTTTCAAGATTAAGGATTCAACGTCAAATTTTATGCTTTTAAGTGCCAATTTTGTGCAGTTATGCAGTATGTGACATTTACAATTTGCTTTTAAAATGTTTTCATTGTCAATCTTAAGTTTTTGATAAACAGAATTATATAAGCCATAATTGACGGAAGCGTTATCAGCAGCAAACAAAGTAACATTGTTTATATTTAAATGGTTTTCTTCGAGAACTCTACCAATTTTTTTTTTGATATCAACACTTTTTTCTTGAGAATCACGGTAAAAATTCAAGCAGTCCGTGTTTTATTTCCCGTTCCTTATGAAAATATTGCACGACTACCGGGAACATTTTGACGTTTCCTTTATTTGAAGCGTCTGTTGCTAATGAAAAAAACTCTGCCTCCTTTATCTCATCTAAGAGTATTTCTTGAGCTGCAGGAGCAGGCACACTCTCGCAAATACTTTCACATTTGGTTCTGCCACAAGATATCTTTTTTGCCAAAGAAGAATCTGAGAATAAAGTGCTTTACAATTTGTTAGTGCAGTCCTGGCTGTTATAGCTGTGATGGTGTTTAATTCCATGATAAACTGAAGTAATTTCAATCGCTGATACATTGTCCTCTTCTTTTCAAGATTTCTTCACGAAAAAGAACTTGTTATTCCGGGAGAATTTTGTATATTTTAAATTCCTTCCGGGAGCCGGAAGATTTTAATTTTCAGAGCTTGAATCTGGGAGACTCCCGGAATTCCAGGAGAGGTGGGAACCCTACAAATAACTCACAAAAGTGTATCCAGAATATTACTCTTGGTGATTTTCTGCTAGCTTCAAAACGAATGATTCATTAATAAATAATGTTTCTTAGATCACCTTCCTAAATATCTCCTGCAAGCATCGAAAAATGCTAGTTGAGATTTGGCATCTTCTACCATTGCGAAAACTGCATTGAGAAAATACATTTGTATCAGTCTGGATGTTGCAATGTGAATTCCTAAAACTTTTCGAACATCCCTCGTATTTTATAAACCGATCCTGGAGTGGTTAGAATAGAATTCAAGGAACACCACTAAACAACAAACGCAAGACGTGTTTCGCTATACAATAGTTTCTTCAGGCGTGTCTTTGAAATGATGTCATTCAAAATAATGCCAAAAAAGTTGGAATAATTGTGACCTGATGTTGCCACACTTTTTGAAATTCACGATTTATGCTTTACACTTACTATAGCAATATTTTTACTATACTTTTGAAGAACTACCTTTATATCACTAGTTATATAATTGATACACTGTTTTTTACCCACACACTCACATTCGAACCACACATCAGAGCCAGGGCAATTCTGAGGATTCCAAATATGTTTCTAACGGCAATTTATTTCAGGAAATTGGTGATCAGCGTTAAAAACGCCAAGAAAGCTGTGTTAAAATTCGATGTATTCAATTTCACTCAAAGTGTACACTAACGAATCAACGCTCTGTATATCTTGTGAAGTGGGATATTTTTAGTGGCCTGCAGTTCTTTCCCATTACGATATTTGAATTTTTGTTCAGTGTAAAAAAATCGTTTTAGTATGTGAAAGGACTGTAAATTTCATCGACCACAGTGTATAAGTGTAGTGTAGTCGATAATATTGAAAACTTGTACTTTGGATTTTTTCAGTTGACATTTTGTGATGGTAGTGTTAAGTTTTCGGTGTTCTCACATGGTCGCGTCCGTACTTCACGGACGACATGATATGTCTCTGTACCATGTATAACTGTGCTTGTGAAATAGAAAAGTTCTTTATGAAATGGTGTTGTTTTTTGTGTGGGTGAGAGTGTACTTTTTCTAATAATTTTTTTGTTGTCGAATCGAGGTGAAAGTGAGTTTTCTCTTTTTCAAAGTTGCTTCTTGAAGTGGTCTAATTAAAAAAAAATGTGGTAATGTTGAAGAACACCAGGTGAAAGTTTTTTTTTTAGTGATCAGTTAGCTTTCAGATTCTTTAAATTTTTCTGTGACAATTGTGGTGAAATCGAAAAGTTTTGTGTTACTGGAAGATACAGAGGATGTAATTTTTTTTGCAGTTGAGCTATGAATGATCTGGGGTCGGGGTAAGTTTTCTGTGTGTTCTGAACATGTAAAAAGGGGAAAGCTTCCTGAAGGTACTCAATTTTCTTTTAATTTCACTTTTGCATGTGCGTTTGCACATATAAGAGGCACTAAATACATCAAGCGGTTTTTTTCGTAATCTTTTGAATTTTTGTAACAAAAATCAGATTGATTGTGGTTTTTATACAAAAAATATTTACAATTATTTATAGCCCAAAATTCTTCATAAACGTAAACTAAAAAACTTGAAACCCTTGGAGACCACTACTAGAGAAAATTCAGATATTTTATCAAATCAACATGCATTCTGAAACATCCCTTGGAATAAAATAATCAAAAGGCGTTTGAATTGCATAATTTTGTTAACACTGCTAACGTAATAATAACTTGGTTGCATTAAAACAAAGTAAACTATATGTCCAGAAGAGATCTTTTATTTTATTTCATCACTATTCTCAATAATAATTAGTAGGTGGAGCCGATACTGGTCCTTTCCGGTCTGAGCTCGATGGCTAGTAGGGAGCTCGATGACCGAAGCTAAGAAAAGTCCTCGCGAAGATCACCTCTAACACCCCCAAGGGTCACGGACTCTTCTCTTAGCTTCGGCCATGGAGTTCAGACGGGAAAGGGTCGGTGTAGGCTTTATCTATCTACTATAACTTTTTTTAATGATTAAAATTTTGAATTTCTATAATTGGTGGATGGATATGAAATTTTATGCAGGATTATAAAAAAAAACTTCAGTACTTTTCAGTTCATTATTATTAGATACATTCCTTGTGCCATATGATTATTTTGCTTCAAAAGTCACATAACGTTGCTTGTTTTTTTATATAAAAATTTTATAGACTCTTAAATATATAGGGCCGTTATCGTCACAAATTCCATCCTCCTGAAACGACCTACATAAATTTTGAAAAGTTTAAATAATTTATGATACGAACTCTCTTTTCTGGATTTTGAAAATTCATCAAGTTTCGGTACTGCCACCACAACGTATAATACCATATCTGGCGCGACTATAGAAGTTAGAGAATCGAATTGCTCTAGTCATATTTTTGTTAAAAGTTCTTTTATAGCATCCCGAGACCAAACATTCCATATGACTTTCGTAGATGTTAGATTTTGTGTATCCAGTAATATGTTTAAAAAAAGTTGCATTGGTTTTATCTGGATTGAGTAAAAGTCGTGAATTAGTAAATCAGTTCTGGATTGATATCATAGACTAGCCAGCGGTTTCTCTTAGCTCAGGAAAATTGGCTGAGACAAATATGACACTGTCACATGCAGAATTGATTGATAACTTCATAGTGCTCACCAAGCATTACCAAGCCATTTAGGTATAAAAAAATGAATTTGCATCAAATTTTATTTAAGAAATGGAATTAAGTGCTTGAAAACTCTTTTAATGTTGACGGCGTTTTGCGACGATTTAGGAGATAGAAACCGTATCGCTGAGAGCTCAAGGAGAGCTCTCATCGTCTTCTAACGAACACACACCTAGCGAGAGAGATAATTCTCATGCCTCTTATTTGACAAGCTGTACCAAAAAGTGCATATCAGAACCATCACCAAACTCTTCTTCAATCAGATCTCACTAATGGGATAAGCAGGAAACAAACTGGTTTTGCTTTTTTTGTTATTCTAAGTATTTGAGCAGAATGATCAGAAATTCCATGATCAAAATCTTTAGATGCCCAAAAAATGTATTATTTTAGAGAAGTTGTAGGTGGTCTAAGTGAAAGTCTTGGAAAAGTAAAAATGTCAAGCCAAGTGGAGGGAGGAGTTTGCAAAATGTTTTTGTACGGTTTTTATAAATTTAGGTACTAACTACGATTGAAATCTTTCCTACCCAAACATCGTACAAAAAAAAATTAAGACAGGAAAATGTGACAAGTTTTCATATTCGGAAAAGCGACCTCTGTTGCAAAGGTGATAAATTTATGTACGGCCTTTGTATAATAAGTTGTATATATCAAAAAGTGCCATTTATTTTTTCATGCTTTTCAAATTAGTTGGTTTATGGAATTGTAAACATAAGATCCATTCCCTACTCAAAAAACTTTGTGAAGTACTTTGGTGCTATTTCATAAAATTGTGACTTGGTAACATACATTTTGAGTGGTTCAGTTAGCTGGAAAATAAAGATGGGTCCTCAAGAGATGAATTAGCTAGATGTTCCAGTTCTAGCTTTCAGTAATAGGTGACCCTGATCTTGTTTTTACTACCTCATGAATCGACATACATCTTTGAGTAAGTATCAAAGGGTGAACTGGATTTATAGATTACATAACGCAAAGCATGACATACCGAAACACAAGCATTAACGCAAAAGGACAAATGTTGATAATGGACTGTTAATATTCAGGAAATGTTGATCCAAAAAACAGTGAATGAGAAACCAAGTAAACTAAGATGACAAAAAACTGACAGAATTCCGTACTATCGATTATTGAAAATATGGATTCGTAAGAAAAATTACGGAACGGCTTTTATTTGCGTTACGTTCACGTTACTTAATCTATAAATGTAGTCTAACTTTCTTCAAGAGATGGGGCACCTGCTGTTTTCAAAAGATACAACAAATAACTTTTTCAGGTTGGTGTAATTGAGGAAACTTATCATGATTTCAAATACTAGGATGCGTTGGAACGTTCTTAGCCTACTACAGAAGCCAAAAGAATTTGGCAGCCAAATTATTATTAATTATAATCTCTCAATTGGATACGTCTGACGTCTCGGCTTCTGTTTTGAAGCCATTTTCAAGAACCAATTGAAACTGAAGTTACATGACTCGACAGGGTCGTAATCTACCTGACCCCCAAGTCTCGTCACTGGCTTTGTTCTGTTCCAAGTGAACACTGAGACCAGGCGAAAACGGCTTTCGTCGACTTCATCAAATCCCGAGCATACACACATTTTATGCTGACGGAATTAATTGACTTGTATTGATTCACTAAGATATTAATTTGGAGTAGACTCATGAAAACAGACAACTTCTGGAACAATCTAATAAAACGCATTCATCCTCGGAACTGGTCTAGGCTAACTAGATATCGATACATCCTCGTACCTTGGATAACTATTTCTGAAAAGATGTTAATTATTTTTTCTACCTACAAAATCCAGAATGTTTTATGAAACTAGTGAATTTTTTATATTCCCCACGAGAAATGTTGATATAATTGAGAAAATATCTGCAATTGAAGATTTTAGTTTCCAGTGTCAGTGATTCAAAAGAAAGTGAGATTGTATCTGATTAAGTCAATAAAGATAATAAAATCACTTATAGTTTATATTTTTGAAATTATTACCCGAAACATCGACCTTGGTTAGCACTTGCAAACGGAGTTTCATGAGGATTTGACATGAAAGAGTTGCTGAAAAACAACTTAAATAATGAAATACTTTAAATATCCACGTTATAAAACTGTCTAAAATCATCCCTTTTACTCTCGAGGGGACTACTAACTCTTTTCAAGTTACTCATTTGAACCAGTTAGTTAAAAAAGGAAAATACATAATCGGGAGTAATGAAAATACACAATGAGTATGAAATTCAGTAATATAAGAACTGTAATTTGTTACAGTTGTTTTTGAGGCTTCCTTAATAGAAATAAAGACTCCTCATAGAACACGATATTTATTTGTAGTTTCCATCGTGAACCTAGCGATAAAAATATAACATATTTAAATTGTGTAGTAATAAAATATTCAACTCAATAAAATTTTTTTTTGATGGTTATAACTATACAATAAATTATGTAGATTTAACAGACAGGCGTTATGGGAGCGGGGGTTCAATTTCTGTTTCATAAAAAATTGAAATTATGGAATATTTCTAATTATTCGAAGTATGTGACAAGAGTCAGTTATTTCAGGTAGTGAGAAAACGATTAAAAAAACGAACATCACTTCGATACACTCCTACCAGTATCAACCTTTTTTCAGAAGGGGTCATTTAAAAGACAAAAAATCTTTATGTGTATGAGACCTTTATAATTTCTTGAGCGATTGAAACCGATACACAGTCGTTCTAGGTCTCAACTGGTTTCCTAAATCATAACCCTGACGCTTTCAATTAATATTTTTCACCCTAAAAATATATTTATTTCTCCATGAGAATCCCTTTAAAAAATATTGATTGTACGCCTATGCTAAATGGTCTTACAATGTTGCCTACTCACCAAGGAACAAAAAGTAAATGGGCTCCATAGGAGTGCTTAGATTCTAGGTCTAAAAAAAGGGAATGCTCTTTGAATGCCATAGGCGTGCACTAAAATATTTTTTCAGTCGAAAAATGTGAGGGTTTTTTGTTTCAGGGATTTAACAAAGTTGTGGAAGGAATGGTGGAAAGTTTGCAGATTTTTTTGACTGTTGCTCTGAGAGAGGTAAAACTTGATATTAATTTCTTGAAGTAAAAAAAAAAATTCATGAAGTATTTTGCAATGAGTTGACAAGAAACGAAAATATTCTAGAAATATTTAGGAAATGACAAAGTGCTCAAAAATGTTTTTGTTTAACGCATGACATTTCATAACTTTCCCATAGCACTAGAGGAAAAACAAATGGCAATTTTAACAATCCAAATACAATCTTTCAAAGGTTTTCAAATATTTTTTCACCTTAGTATTCCAAAGATTTACACATCCAATAATAAAAGACTCATTCTGAAAATCAGACAAAAACACATATTTTTCTTAAAAAGGTGAAACGAATGTTTATTTGGAGAATAATTCAAAAAATTATAGAATTTGTCCTGACAAAATAAAATGGTTTACTGCCAAAAATGATTTTCTTTTTCAATTATGATTGCTATACATGCTGAAAATGCATTGCAATGAAAAAATAAAATATTCGAAATACATGAAGGATTTTTCCAAAATATAACCAAAGTTATTATTATTTCAAAGGCATAGGCTTACGCAAAACTATTTTTGAAGGGACCATCCATCACTTATTTAAGGGAAGATTATAACTGTAGGTTTTGTAAAGAATTGAATACTAATGAATGAACTGATTTTGAAGAACCCTAATAACCTAAAATACGTTCAGAAACTTCAACATATTTCAGGGGTTTTAGTAAAAAAAATCTATATCACCAGAACAGAAATTGAACCTAAATATCACCGCTCGCTATTCAAAAAACAGCGTTCACAAAGACTGCACAAGTAGCATGACTTCGGGTTTGAGAAAAGTCACACTGCCAGCTGCTTTGAGGTCTTCCTCCACCGAGGGATCCCACTGGAACGTCAAAATGGCGGCGGGTACAAGCCGCAGATCCGCAAGGGTGCTGTCTTTGTCGTTATCTTCTAATTTGTGGCCTGTTGGAGCAGACAGAATGAAAGGGAGGCCTTCATGCTCGAGGTTGTCTTTGACGAAGTCCAACACCTCGCAGAATTTTTCGTAGACAGAAAATGTTCCCTGGGAACAATGAGTTCTTATGTAACATACAGTGCAGACGTGAATAGTCTTTTGAACAGGACGAGATATCAATCTTCTAAGAGCCAGACTATTCAAGTTAGGAATGTCCAATATAATTTTGTTATATTCAACAATATGCAGAGTACCTTAAAACTTGTTTTGAACACTTCAAACATATCAATATCCACATTACATGCAGGGCACCAAATTGTGGAGTTGTATTTAATTATTGATCTAACAATTGAGCAGTATATGATTCTCTAGAAGAGAGAATTCCTCTCTGTAGACCTGAGAGTGAAACCTAACATTTTTGGGTCAAAAGTGATTCCTAAGTAATTGATTTTATTTGTTTCCAGTTCTGATTACTTGATTTTATAAGAACTATGTATTGGATTTTTGATCCTAAAAAAAGTAAATTTATGACATTTGCCTATATTCAATTGCAATGAAATTATAACACACCAGCGACAAAGTTAAATAAATCGTACTGTAATAATTCAGTATTACATGAGTCATAAATAACTTTGAACATCTTCAGATCATTGGCAAACAGAAGAAATTCGCTATAGAGTAATATCATTCCAGTTATTTACAAATAGATTGAAAAGTATTGGTCCCAAATGGAAACCCTGCGGTGCATCAGATGGATGTAGTGCAGGTTCACGTCACTTAGAAAGAAGATAAAAAAAAAGCTCCAAAATAGAACCCTGCGGTACCCAAAATATTGTGGTAATATCTAGTGTCCTATTTCATAATATAAGAAGGTGAAGTCATATCGATATGGTTGAAAATACTTGAGGAATCTATGCCTTTTTATCGCCCATCTTGCTTATACAAACCAATAGAGCAAATAGGTTTAACAAGGGAAAAAAAGTGTTTGGTCAAGTTTACTGTTAGAATGGGGAATGTTCCTCAATTTGGGTTATTACAGCAAAATGCAAGTTTGAACAAAACAAAGTAGAGTTTAATTCATAAGTTTTTCAAATTCACTTTGAAAAGTATTCCAATTGATGATTTGTTTCTAATTCACATATTGGCAACAGCTCCTAGAACATATAACATCAAGTTGAAATAATTTATAGGTATCTAGATATTCTACTTTGTGTAGATCTACAATTAAGGCATAATATAAATTATAGTTCTATACCATCTCCATAAGCCACATAAACAACAGTTGTTTTGTTATTTATCTATATAGAGGAAGATAGGTTAGGTGCACAAAATGTCATGTGACAGAATGTCTCTGAACATAAGTAAACAGAACAGCACGCCTCTGAAATATGTCATCTTTGTTTGTCTCACACAGGTAACAGATTCATTGTCCTTTATTAGCTATAACCGATGTTGCCAAATGGTGAAATAAGAAACGAATGCCTTTAAATGTTGAATGCATTATTTCATTCCTCTTTTTCAAGTATTTAAATAATTTAAAAAAAAGGTTGAAATGATAAGTTTGAAATGAGTTGTTTTAGAGCTCTTTTATGAAAACTACTTGATTTTCGTCAGGAGGAACATTCCCCATTATGTCCACATGTTGAATTTTATATCACTCACCAACTTTTTCAGCAAACTCTTTTGTGTTTCGAAGTTTATTCATTATAAGTTCCTCCTTTGTGGGAATATTGATTCCCATGTAGCAGGGAAATTTTAATGGAGGACTTGCCACTCTTATGTGAACTTCTTTCGCACCAGCCCTTCGTAAGAGTTTGATTATTGGACCAACAGTATTTCCTCTAACAATGGAATCATCAATTAGGATTATACGCTTTCCTTCAACGTTTGTTAAAATGGCACCTGTAATTGATTGAATTATCTTTATCATATTCTGATTAATGGCATTTGTCACAAAGAATAAAGATGCAAGAAAAAATTGAGGTACAATCTTATGCTGTAATTATTTATTTGAGCCTGCAGTAAAATAATTCATATTTAACAATTTGGAAGTTCTAGCAACTCCTCAAATTTTCCTTGAGACTTATACAAGTTGAGACAAGGTCCTTACCTTTTTTTAATGTGTTCCAAAACTTCTATTCTGGCCAGAGAAATCAAGTATATAAAGAACAAAATATTAGAATCAAATTGATCTAGATAGTCAAGTCAGATGGAGAGGAAAACGGTACATTAAAGTTAGCTCAACATTCTGGAAACAATAAATGCCGTGAATTTTGTTATTTTCTCTCTGTCAAAAATATCACGATGTTTGTTTGAAGTTTATTGAAGAAATGAATGTAAAAATATGATTTTTAAATAGAATCATTTTACTCAATTTAACAATCTGAGGCTCAATTAACCTTCCCGCGAGCGCCCTGTCGTAAAATTTACGACAAATGGGTTTATTCGCACCCCCACTCTCGCCCCTTAGTCGAGCCCATCGAGCTCCCAGCTATTCGAGTATCAGTGTCTCCCTAACCGAACGACATATTGGGTGTGCATGAAAGTGTTTGTTATCTATGTATATTTGAAAATTTTTCGTTGGATGTAAATTTTACGACACGCGCGTTCAAGTGTAAGTCTTTTAAATATACCACTTTTTCTGATTTATTTCATATTTTTATCGTTTCCTTTATATCTTCAGAATTCTGTCGTGTCCCAATATGGCTGGTAAACCGCTTACACAAACTGAGCTAGAAAAATTTGCTCAAGATTTATTCGACGAGCCAGAGCAAGATGATGAAACTTACTTTCTTTCGAGTGATAGTGAGTTTTCTGAAGAAGAAATCGAGCAACAAACTCTAGAAAGTGCCATCGAACAAGAACACCCTTCAGACGAATCTGAAGAAGACAAAGAACCCATTGAAGACTGGGTTTTACATCTCCGATGATTCCAAATAGGTTGATTGAACATGTAGCAAGATTAGCACCTTTGCAATGATACACCAGTAAGTTCTATACCGGAGGTATAGAACTTAGAGGTAGAACTAATAACACTATTGAATCAGAAAGCATACCAATGAATCATCTCTCTGCATAACCCATATACTTTTGACGTCTTCAATATTACTATCAGTGCTATCCACTATTGATCCTAAATGAACTGGAGCATTTAATACTTTTATGGTTCCATTACTCGCTTTCGTCTTTGTAGGTTTCAGCATACATAATAAATCTTCACATATACTCCTAAAATGAAAAAATCATTTTTATTAACCAAATCATACTAACCAGTGCAATTTTTAATCACCTAATATCTTCTTCCGTTTTATCGCTTGAGACTTCTTGCAAAACTTCGCCCACAGCTTCATAAATTTCTTCACTGTCTTCAAAGTCATCAGCACCGTTCTCCAAGACCCCTAAAATACTATCATGTAGATTTCAGGCATAACAATGTCTAGGAATTACCTTCAACATATTGCTTGAGATCATCATCTATCGAAGGAAATACACTTTCGATGTATTTACTACACGTTCCCATATTGCGAAAAATTGGGAAATATTTAATAATCTCTCAAAACCGTGTCGGCGGATGACAATAACCTTAATTTACGAAAACTATGTGACAAATGGCAGACATAAGGGTGCATTCCACTAAGCGCTCACCAACGATCACGCCCACGACCGCAGATATTCCCGTTCCACTTCTTGCGACCGTTACTGTCGTAAACTCAAGTGGAATGGATTTTAAACATTACAAATGGCGAGGTTGAAAAAATGAAGTAATTGTTTTAAGAATGTTACATAATCCTTAAAAATAAGTTTCAATAGTTGCAAGCGCTAACTTCATTTATATTAAAAAAGAAGTATAATTTAATTTTTAATATATAATTTCAGTGAAATTATTGAAAAAATTGATTTTTGAGTGTAATCAAAAGGTCTCAAGGCAATTGGATATTTGTTGATACGTTGTAATAGTGCTGCAGAAACTAATTCAACTAGTTCAGATAAAGAGTGGATTGCAACTTCACAAAACAATAATCGTGAAAAACCAAAAACTTAGGCTCACGTATTATTGATAATGAGAATATATTTCATCGTTATTCAGATGAAGAATTCAAAAGTCATTTCAGGTACATGATTTTCTAT
>WOGR01007850.1:0-12156 GCA_015342045.1 Leptinotarsa lineolata | reverse complement strand
TTCACCCTGTATATTAGATTATTATTTTAAAATACGGTAAATTAACATCAAAAATCGACGTGTTTCAGGATTATTTCTTTAAATGACCTGTTTAGCTAAAAATGAATTTGTTCCATACTTTACGGACACAGTGTATGTCGTGTTATTCAGTATTAAAAAACGTTACCCCGAAAATGTAAAATTAACCGGATGGTGACTTAAATATAACTGATTGATAGTATCGTGGTTGTTTTGATACAAAGATACCTAGGTGTTACATATTAAATTTTTTTCATCGATTATGTCAAACTCCAAATTACACCATAATTATGATTTCAACTTTCTATTGCTTACTTGTACTCTTATATTAAACTTATTTTGTAACTACCTTCATATACACATATACAAGTAGCTTTTGCAACTACGTCTGTATTTTGTCCGTGTTCATTCATCTCTCATTCTAATTTTAATAAATGTCTATTTTTAAACGAAATTTTTCATGTACTTATATGTTGTTTATATGAATAAACCTTTTTTTATTATTATATAGTAAAAGATACTCTTCTACTATTATTTTATGAATTATATAATATGATTGGTGATTATTATGCTGTGTTTACTGAATCCATTCTCTCCTGAATTTTTTTCCATTTCAAGCTCATTTGTTATAGAAAATAAGTAAATAATTGGCCAATTGAAGTATTCAGCAAAAGTACATTTGACAGTTGCAGATGCACCTTCTCCGACGAACCCTCAGCCAGCAGGAAATAATCTTCAGCGTGCCAACCTCGACCTGCAAGTTGTTTCCTACTTCTCTCATGCAGAGAGCGCCTTGCTAAACAACCATTTAAAGAAGTATGAAGATGGCTGCCGGTGCATAAACCCCACTCGCTCTCTCCACTACTCCCATCTTTCTGGTAGCTGGATCGGCTTGCAATCTCATAGTCCGCGGCCTACTTTTCACCTGGGATTATGCTGCCTAGCGTTCCTCAACTGTTTCTGTAGTACAACTCTTACCGTTAGCGTACGCGGTCGGTCGCACTGCACTCTGACTTACCTGCCGAAGGCCCGCCTACTTTCTATCAGCTACACTTGTACTCTCGTTCGTCGATGCTCACGTGTTCGTAGAGTGCTTGGGAAATTCATACCCGTCAAGTTGTCGCACTTGAAACAGTGTTGTTTCTGATTTTCCGCGTGTTTTTTTTGGAGATTTTTGTGAATGGAACTCAAATGTGATCAATGGAGAGAGATGTTTACTTTAGGTGAGCTGGATTTTTTCGTGGCTTGGTGCAGTCTTAAGTCGTCGGAGGATGCTTTTGTTCGCCTAAAATACACCGCAAGAACGCATTTCCGTGAAATTTTCGTTTTCAAGGATGAGATCGAGGAAACATGCTATCAAAACTTTTGAATACTGCAATAACATTAAGAAATAATGAGTTTCCCGACTTTCATTGAAGCTGGCAACTATCAGGCCCACAGAGAAAGTAAGTTTTCTGGTGTTTCAATTCCCGAACCCTCAAACAACTGTGAATAATGAAAGATAAGTCATATTTTTGATCTTAACGGAAAATACTTATATCCTTTTTTCGATAGTAAAGTATTGAATAATGGTTACTATACTCCTTTTCAGAAAATATTGTGAGTTGGGTGCTGGTTTTTATCGAGAATAACATTTTCAATGAGCCATCTTTCAAAATTTTTGATGTAGGTAGTTCATACAAACGAAAGAGAACGTCTAAAAAAATTCAAAGAAACTAGCTGTCATTATTTTTTATGGCGCCCTCCAGCGCTTTTTCTGCGAAGTAAATCTGATTAGTTTCAAATTTCAATGACATTTCAGTTCTGGTAAACAACCGCATTCTTATAGGGTGAGTCAGAGTAGAAGTGAGTTGTATATCTTCGATGAGTACTTTTTTAAACACGGGGCTGAGGTGCTCTCCACGTGTCCTGCTTAAAAACAATCAGAAATTTGTAATTCGAAGATACGGTGTAACTTTAACTTTTGATCCGTTTTTGGTTTCGTGAGGGATTTCATCATGATTGTTAAAATAAAAAAATTCGAGTATTCCAAATGAAAAGGCGTTATCTATTAGTTTGTGAACAGGAATTCATGAACAATATTTTCCTCATTAATTTTTGTATACCATAAATTCACTTGCAGGTAAAATTTTGCATCCATTTTCAAGAAATTGATTTCATTAATTTATGAAAAAAAATTCAAAAAAAAATTTTTAACGTTGTAAACAATTCTTCCAAACCTTATTATACTTACAAATATGTATTTCTTGTAAATGTTAGGAGTAATCAGGCCCGACCTCAAAAGGAAACCTTGAACATAACCTTTCAGATACAATTCGATGTTATTAGTTTTATTGAGGCAGTTTTTTTCAGTTTCTATCTAGTTTTCTAGTACGTAGGACTAGAAAACTAGATACTAGAAAACAAATAATTGATTTCTATGAATTAATAGTATCGAAATTCATCTATCGTTTATAAATTTCAAAAATCTTTTCAGTTCAAGAATAATTCATAAAATTTATTTTCAAGTTGGTTATTCATGACTAAATAAAAGCTTCTAATAATAATAATATAATATACCGAAAATAATCATTTTTTCCAAAAAGTTTGTTTAATTTGAAAAATTATTTTTAAAGTAACATTCAAAGAGAAACCTTATATGAAGAGAATTTCATTTTCAACTGAAAAAGCATCTTCATTACTTGTTGTGAACCATCCAAACTCTACTACCTTCAAACCTTTTTCAAGCTATTCGCTACATAAATTAAAAGGGGTATAATATTTTTAGGAGAGATTAATTTTTGGGAAAGAAAGGTTTTGGCTTCCTACTTCTGCATTTTCATGCAAAAAAATGTGGGAAACTTCCTTCCGTTTTTGAAAAATTCACAGATTTTTTGTATGAAGCCCAAAAATATTTACTACATCTCATTACCCAATTTAGGAGTATAAACTTGGATAAATGGCGGTGTAAAATGTTTCAAAAAACGTTTATGTTCACGATACAGTTTTTACTCCGTTTTACAGAAAATGATATACTTATTCAATTAATTTTACCTCATCGTTCAATTATTATTACGATAGTTGAAGCCATACCTGTTGAAAGAAAGGAAGATTGAAACATATTGTGTAATAAACGTGTAATAGACATTAAAATCCTCTATTCAGGTTTCATCATCATTAATCACCCATCATCAAGAAAACAAAAGAACGAAAAAAAAATCCAATATACTTCCCTTACAGTTGACTGAAAAATCGTATCTATTGTTAACCACGTACCAATTTTATTACGTGTATTCATTTATTTATTCGGTATATCAAGTAAATCTACTATGGAGGAAAATTTTGTGCGAAATAAATATTGACTTATTCACTCTTCACTTCCGAGGATATGAATCAGTTCAAGTTACAATTACGTCAGCACCTAAACCAAATCATCATATGTAACCGATAGATAGATAAGTAACCTTGATGTATACACCCCCTTCCTCGACCCAGAATCTTTGAGTTGACTAACGTAAGATCTCATTTTGGAAAGGCCTCGATGGTTAAAGAGGAAACAAATTGTAAATCTCCCTTAAGGAGAGAGATTTACTTTTCCGAGAAATTGTACTCTTCAGAAGAACTATTTGAAGTACTTCACTTGAATTTATGAATTTAATGAATATTTACGATTATAGAAAAAAAGACATTAATCTTTTTATAATAGAGTGAAAAATTTAAAAATACTGGTAGATATTGGCATATATCATTCTCAATCAAGTTACCCACCAATCAATAAACGATAATATTGTGAATATGTCAGTTAACAATTATGGTAAATACTTTAAATACTATATAATTTTACCACAACAAATATTTTTGAAAAACTATTGAAACTATTAGAAATTTAATGAAGAGAAACAATGAACAAAACTATCAAATGTTTTTTGAGAAAAAGCTTTTCGACTTTCTATTCCTCCATAATTAAGCAACAAAAATTGAGGAAACTTTCGAATAAAGGAAAAATTAAGAAAAGAATATCTGCACTAAAAACTTTTCATAGTGCATACAAAGAAGTTTTTTTCAGATACAAACTGAAAAAAACTCTTTCCGATATAACTACTTTCTCATAGACATTGAATTACTCGAAAGAAAAATAGTTTCGAAACAACTACTCTCGCTTACGAACGTTATTTGATTCAATCCCAGTCACAGGAATCTTGTTTAAATTGGAAGGGAAATATTTCTAGGAGAGAATAACTTCTGGAAAAAACTTTTGGCTTCCACTTCTCCACCTTTTTAACGAAAAATTGTGGGAAACTTCCGGTGGAAGGAATGCAGCAATTGATTCCAAAATGAACCCTTCACAAAGATGTGTAGACCATTTACAGAAGTTACTTCCATATAACTTCCATATGACGATTGAATTACACTTTCCTTAGAAATTTCTCAATATTTTCAATATAAAGATGGAGAACTGGGATCCAAAAAGTGTAATTTCAAAAACTGATTTTTCCTGAAAATGAATACCTTATTTTTAAATAATTACAGTTTTTGAAAGTTATTTCATCAGTTCTTGCTACCAATAAAGACGAGCAATTCTAGAAATTTCCATCACCTCTTAACTATTTGAATCATCTACCTTTCAAAATATTACCGATTTCTCAGAAAAGGCAAGTTCAACGGGCTCAAATCAACTAATTCAAAAATTGTTTTTACATCTACACATAAATTCAAACTTTCTCTATTATGAATGAAAAAGTCATATTTATATAAGTTTTATTTGCGACAGTGTTTGAGCTCATTCGTGAAAATTATGTTTTTCTGTTATTCAAAAAGTAATATTTTTTTCTAAATGAAGAAAGTACCAAAAATGAATAACTTCGAAATGAATCTAGGTGTTTAATATTTTTCACTAGGTATGATTCTCTTATTCATTAAAGTTGATCATTTCTCTTTGTTTTTTTTCAACCTTCTACAATTATTTCAAGCATCAAATATAATTAGTTTTGATTCTCCTTCCGTACAAGCCTCTGAAAAGTAGTAAAATAGAAAAATCAATTGTTACATAAATTGGGACATCCCATTCCAGTGTATTCCAAGAATGCAAAGAATAGAAACTTTGGCATCTTCAAAACAACTGAACTGATATTATGAGTGGCGTAGATCATTGCATTCTAATCAATAATGAGTTTGAAAGAAGCGCGTATAAAATATTGCGTTGTTCTTTCTTTGCGAATGACGTAGAAGTAGTCGTGTTTATTGTAAGACGCGATACAAAACTCATTCACCTTCGAATGCACGAGCCAGTCCATCATGAGGACATCAAAATCTATCTAAATGGTGACGTATATATAATTCGGGAATACGAGGTGATTGAGGACATTTTCACTGATAGATAGAAACTGATATCATCTACCAATCTCCATTTCAGTTAATCATATTGTAATATAGTCAAAATAATCGAAAATAGTAATAAACTCACAATTTGTCAAATCTAGGAAGCGACTTCAAAGTCTAAACTTAGGATCTACCCTAAGATGCTTTTGGTAGAAAACTCTTAAAGACGATCTGAGCTCAGTGTTAACGACAATCTTGTAGTGTCCACTTCGGTATAGTACGCGACAAAAGTATGTGCTCTAAAAAAATGGAATTCAAATAGAGATTGAAAGTTTTGTGTGGTCAAGCGAGAGAAGTGATTGCTAATGTACTTTTTTTCATGCAACGAGAAGCTGATAATGGGATAAGCATGGACAATCATTCATATGGAGCTAAAATTTGGTACAGGTCTCAAATACGCTGCTCCAAATGGATATAAATAAATTCCCATAAATCTTTTATGTGTGTTAGAAGAAATATTAAACTTCGAAAGTCAAAATTATCGGTGGGTGTCATCTTAAAAATAGATCAAATGAAATTTGTAGATCATGCTATTGTCTACAAAAATTGTTCTCATTCCTGAGATATCGCCATTTTGAACATTTCCTTTAGCCTAATTGAAGTATATCGATATCAAATGGAATTGTCGCTGTTAATAAGTGATTGAATTGAAATAAGCGATATTCTCAAAAAAAATGTTTTTGTAAAACAAGCTTGAAATGTGTATACGTACTGCCATCGTGACAAGGGTAGATTTGTCTGTCATGTGCTTGTCCCGAAACTTCGAATTACACCATTGAGGTTGATAGTGTTCTATGAAATTGACATTCTATATCAATACTATTCCATATATCACATTGTGTAGTGTTCCTGTGAATGATATATCTTTCAATTCCATAACGAATGGTTGTGGCATAAATTGAATGAGAAAAAGTGATTTTCGAGTAATTCGATGTTCATATGGAAGTTGTTATTTCCAAAATTCTATTTTCTTAAGTGTAATTCAGTGTTCATGTGAAAGTAGTTGTTTCGAAAGAGTTTGAATTTTCAGTTTGCATCTGAAAGAACTTCTGTGTATGCCCTACATATCTATATAAAGTTTCTACCGTAATGTTTTTCTTTTTCCTTTGAAAGTTTCCCACATTTTTTGTTCAAAAAATAAAGAATAATTCGAAACTAATTTTTTTGTAAACAGATTTATTCTGATTTCAGACTAATTAAAAGTCATTAGTTACATCAAGCTATAGGACTTATTATCGTTGTTGCATCATTGTAAATCCAATATGGCCGCAGCTACGAAATGACGATTTACATATTTTTTCACAACTACCTCGAAACGGGTATCAACTGACAGGGCTTGACTAGTAGAATAGTAGTACACTTTGAAAAAGATGCAAATTCAAGATGGCCGCAGCTACAAGATTGCAGATTACATATTATTTCACAACTAACTGAATATGGGTATCAAATGACCAGGCTTGACTAGTACTATAGTAGTACAAATCCAATATTATCTACACAAAGAACTTCGTCAACTCAGAATCGGGATACAAGCATTGATCTCCCCTCCAAGTCAAGATTTTGTATCTTGTCGAGGACTGTGTGGCGTTAGGGTGGCTAAAAATGATACGTCGCTAGCAATACACCACCCAAGTTAAGGTATGAGGTTAAAACTTGCCGAGAATTGTGTAGCATTAGGGTGGATGAAAATTAAAAACTAAAAACTTGAAAATAAAGTATGTAAAAAAATTATGTCAAACGGTTTTATTGAAAAATGTACTGAAAACTAAAAAAAGAATTCGGAAGGACCTAGATAGTAGTCATCATACCACTCTCCTCAGCAATATACGGTATTGATCTGATCAATATCGTAGATTGCTGAGGAGAGTGGTGTGATGACTGCTACCTAGGACCTTTCGAATCATTTTTCAGTTTTCAGTAAATTTTTCAATAGAACCGTTCAACATAAAAATTTTCTTTACTTATTTACTTATAAAGTAGCATCATATACGTTCATGAAGAGAAGGTATACTTATGAATCCTATACATTTCAAATGATATTATAGATGCGACGTACATCGTCGAGAGATCGTAAAGAAACATATAACATTATTTTTGATAAATACAATCAGTATGTACAATGTACATATATACAGTTTGGTCACAGTATCAAATATCAAAACTATAGAACAACGTCGCCGGATTACAAATCATCTTCATATTTTCATGTTGTTTACGACACTTTCAACAAACCTCCAGTTTCTTGTGACTACTCAAAACAAATCTCGATTAATTTCAATGTTATATGAGAAATTCATAACTGAACATTTTAGTGAAACAAGCTCATGATAACTCTGATCTCCATGTGATTGAAACAGAAATTTAACAATACTTTTTCATACATAGATATATCAGATATCCAAAATGTCAAATACATGCAATAACTGGACTCGATATAAAAGAGCAGTTTTCAAAGGCAGTGAAGCAACAATATGTTTTAATTGAGTGCCCCGAGGCATTTGAAAATATTGACTTGTCTCCACAAATCATTATTACAAACGGAATTAACTTTCTCCTCTTTATATACGAGGGGTAAGTGAAGACAAGTATGGATATTTCAGTTGTGATGAACACATGATTCAGAGAAAGTGTTCAACCACTTTGTTTTCCACCAACATCCGCTTTTGCTTCTTCAGCAAATATGCTGAAGTGTGACCGGGCAATCAACTGGACCCAGAAGACCGGGGGTGGAAGGTAACTTATAATATATTGTAACGGAAAGTGTAGTGCAAAAAATTCAGTTATTTTTGTACCAATTTGTACTAACTATCAACACCAGTGTTACTTCAATCAGATTCAAATTTTCTCGAAAAATAATTCATTCTACTTTCATCATTATCATCATTATTATTTTTTCAAATCAATTCATCATTCCAATACAAACACCTTTCCCAATCACCAGAAATGCAATACGCTTCTCGATGCACGTTTCAAAAACCAAGTTGGCGTCTTCAGGAGATAATGAAAATTCCATTATTCAATCAAAAAATCACTATAATTCATGGAGTATGCCTACCAGGGATACCACGTTGAAAAAATTTGCCAAGTGCATCTTATAAGTGATACGGAAATTTGTGGATATTATGTAAAAAACAACTTATTAAACTTTAAATTTGTGATAATTCAGAAATGGTTACTTGCAGGAAAAAATGTGTAACAACTTTGTTTTTAGACGAATGATTATTTTCGCAATGACATCAACAAGCTACAAGAAAAATGCAGAAAACCAATATTTTTCTCGTCTGTCCTTTAATAATTTTTCAACACTAATGGAATCAGAAGAGACTTCTGATATATCAATCTTAATAATGTATTCAAAGTATGTACCAATTTCCATCTCTCTGCGAATTATCGTGAATCAGAATGTCCATTTTGAGTAGACTACTGATAGAAATTCAAATCTTCATCTCACAAACGCGAGTTATAATAATTACAATTAATTTCATGTATTACCTATTTCGACTATTATGTGTATGTATGAACACTTTTGATTGCTTGTTTTGTCTCTATACGAGCACTCTCATGTGTTGAATTTATGTATTTTGTTTTACTTTGTTTATATTCACTTTATGTTTTACCATTGCCGACTCCTATATCATTGTTAAACGATCATTTTAAAGAATGAACATATTTTATTGTATTTCATTAGGGTTACAAAATATTGAGAAATGAAGTTATGGTTGAATCTCATAAAATAAGTTTTCTTTATTGGGTCTTCAATCTAGCAATCAGCTGGATTTTAGATTCAATCAACATATCAAATCCTGCAGGATTTCATATGTTGATTTCGAGGATTTCAAAGCTCACTTATTCAAAAATGATTACTTTTTACCGACCAGACCGTTCATTGAAAGACAAACTGAGAGATTGAAGACATCTGTTGAAAATTGTCTAATAAATGGACAAAGGTCAAGTTTGGGATAAGTGCGTTTCGTATTGTACATGAACCGCCAGGCCTGAAAAACATTCCAATTATTCGTCAGTATAAAAAGACATATTAAAAAAATTATTTTGATAAGAGATTTCCACTTTGAAGGTTTACAAAACGCCGGCTTGTGTTTCGCTATACAATAGCATCCTAGGGCGTCACAATACCGTTTGCAAAAATCATTATGATTATTACTACCTAACGAATTTTTACATGATAAATTATCTACCTAAGCTATTCAACTGAATTTTTACATCAATTTATTTCTAAACGTTCCAAAAGGTTTCATTTTTGAACCTTTCTCTTCCAAATGCAATACGTCATAATCGTGATTGAAATCGTGTCCTCTATCAACAGATGGTTCGCGAATGTTTAATTGGTATTTCCATTCAAAAAAATTCTTCTATACTCTTTTATTCTTTTGGAAAAAGTTTTTCCGATTTGTCCGATATAAACTTTTGACCAAGAACCACAAGTCAACTTGTATACTCCCGATCTATCCAACACTGGAGTTTTAAATTTATTATTTTCAATAAATTTTCCCAACTTATTATTTGTTCTATAGGCTACGTCTAATTCTTTGTTCTATAGGCTACGTTTGTTATTAGTAGGATCACTAAGGTAAGTTAGAATTAGTATCATTCTTTGAAACTGGATAGTTAGAAACTGGATCGATCAGGTCTGTTATACTTTTATAGTAAAGATGAGATATTGAAAACAGTGAATAATAATTCTTTGAATTTTTTTTGGGCAACAAAAAAAAATTGACATTCAATTTGGAAAAATTATCTCACATGTTTATTCCAACTGAACATGTAAGATTGAAAAATACTGTTTTGTTGAGTTTTGTAAAAAATTCGTTGAATTTTAGTGGTTCTTCGAAATTTCAAGCATCACCTGTCATGAAGTATATGATATATTTTGTTTTGGGTAATTCCGATTAGCAATATTTGGCAATATATGCCAATGAATCAATTTCATATCCTGTGAAATATTTACAAAACAAAAGTATCAAATATATTTGCAAATTACCTCATCGGAAATTCTGAGTCAATTTCATGTCCTGAATCTATTTCATATACTGTGAAATATCTACAGAACGAAAGTTTAAAATATATTTTATTATTAGTATTAACTAGTAATTTTGTATGAATCTAATTCAAGTCTTGAGATCAGATATACTACATGAATCTCTTTTCGCATTTCTATTGATTCCATTATTGAATACAATACATTTGCTCTCACACTTACCTGATTTTCAAATAAAAATACTTTGCCAACACCAATTTTGAAATAAAAATATCAAATTAGTGAAAAAGAAAGAACTATTACTATAAAATTAAAAAAAAGTATCCCTACTTTCAAAAGGTGCTTACGGAGTAGATGGTCCTACTTCATAGGAAACAGTCCATTCAACACTTCTTCATCCAGATTTTAGCTATAAGAAGGTACATTTGATAGTTATAAAAAAGTAAATGTTACACATTTTATTTGAAAGTAAATTTCACATGCATACATGAAATTCGTTATAAATATCATATAAAAAACAAATAGTTTTTTACAAACACTTCGTCATTATAATTGATTCATCTTCATCTGAAGTAACGTGTTTATTGAATGCAGATGAATTGAAGAAATCGCCAACTTCAAATCTCTGTCTCAGTTCAGTTTCATCTGAAATACTTTCACTTACGATTATTTTGGGAATTACCGAAGTTTCATTTCTTGTGGATTAATTCCTATATCCAAGTCCACTCGAGAAGGTGTAGAATTGCTGGGAAAGTAAAAAAGTACGTTTCTATTCAAATTGCGTTTCAGGTTTATTTTATCGAAAATAGTGAAGTTAAATTCTTACAAAAAAACTCATTCTAAATATTTCTATAGATACTCAAGTAAGTAAGTATATTTGAAAAAATATAACATCATTAGGAAATCCAAAACAAGCACTGCTTTCCTAAACACCAGAACTGCAACACTCTTCTCAACGCACGTTTCACCAGCCAAGATGCGCGTCGAGAAGAGTGTTTATGATTCTTTTCGTTACTCTGTATATATTTCTAATCAATGCAGTTTTTGTTTCTGACATGAGTAGTTAACTTATAGTTACATAAATTATAAATAGTTTGTTCAATGTTAATTGTATTTTCGTGTCCTACATTTTACGTTCAATAAAAATATACGAAAATTGGCGACGAGTGAAAAACAAGTATTATCAACGATATACAGTGCAGCATTTTTCAAAAACAATAAATTTGACAAGAAATTCAATTGGATTGAGTGGGTTGTCAAACTACAAAAATATAATTTTTCCAGTTTCTAATCAAAATGAATGAAGAATAATTCAACATACTTCTGAAAGTATTTCAAAAACAACAGAAAACTTTAAATCGAAAGGGGTATATAGTGCATTTCTTTAATGTCCCACCTTTTATTTTTTGAACGGGTCAATTCAAAAAATTGAAATTTGGGATAATGTAATCAATGCATGAATACTTTATTTTGAAGTGGAATTGACAGATGAAACTTTCAACATGGCGATTGGGCGCCATCTGGAGCTTCAAAATGATGTGACACATCATTTTGAAGCTCCTGACGAATATCTTCACCTACTACAAAATGGTGGAACATTTAATAATTTTCTGAAAACCAACACACTAATATCGATATTTCTAAAAATATTCTTTTTCATTTGCCATAAGGCAATTCCAACAACCCGATAAGGTTTGTTAAGTTATTTTTTGTTTATAAAAACGACAAAAAATGTCAGTACGACAATGAACATCATTGTTCAGTTAGAATATTCTCATTTAGTT